>JAJOZX010014324.1:0-27500 GCA_023014485.1 Bathynomus jamesi
TAATACTAGTTTAAAAAGTTCATACCACCACAATATTGTAGTATGTTTTATCTGTTGCATTTCACAATTGTTTTAACCTAAATCCAGCTGCCTTTATTTTACTTTCGAGTTTATTGTAATGGCAGCATGCTACTGCAAGAAACTTACTTTTTTACTGTCTGGTCCAAATAAATGAACAATTTTACACTTGTCACATTGCAACATATTAATGACATCTGATTGATTGATTTGTTCACATATGACACAACTGAGCACCATGGGACAACATAGTAGTAGTTTTTTCTCCCAGGATTATCATACAATCCCCAGAATACATTACACATATGTGGACACTAGAAAACTTAAAATATAAAAAATAAAACCAACCAAATCAGTTCATTTATATTAATAATTAACTTGCCAATTCAAAGCCATGAAGATACCACAGGCACTAAAGGTTAGTAATCCATAGCATCTTTAGCCAAGGCATTGATGCCTCAAAACAATGTAGTTACTTCATTCAAAAAACAAACACGCTTTAGTTAAAATAATTAACTTGTACTAATTAAAAAACAGGTCCTATTTGACACTTTACAACATCTACAGTACCTATTTGGTGACTCAGGCAATGCAAGCATCAGCTAAGTAAAGCAAATGTATTGTCCATTTTTACTCCAAAACTATTGTAGATCATTTTCAAATAAAAAAATAAAGCTGAAACTGTATTATAACTTTATACAGAATGTGAACAAGTGAATTTTTACTATAATTAGCTACATAAAAATATTTCTTGCTAAGAATCCTAATTTTGAGCACTTTCAGACAATTCAATAATGTTTTGAACTCTGCATTTGTTAATTTAAAACAATTCCAAAGAAAAAATTCTTTAGTATCATACACCAATCTATCACAACCAAGAATAAACTCAAAATAATGTTAGTTGCACTTGCTATGCCAAAAATAACATTTTTAAATTATAGTAAAATTATAGATTATAAAATTATAGTTGAGTCCTGTTCTTTACCTGAGGGCAGCAACTGCAACATAGTCCACCAGGTGAAAAGGGAGCAGAACTTTATTGTATGATGAATTTCCTCTTCAAGGCCCAAAGAAGCATTCCTTACAGAGAGCATCCCAGTTTTGGGTCTCTGAAATGACAAAGTTAATGCATCTTAATACAATACATCAATAAAAATTAATAATAATAATAAAGGCTGGTTTATTATAATCCCACAAAAATGATTACCACACATTTTTATAATGAACTCTTGGCCTATTCATATGTAGGTTTATTATTATATACGTAATATATAAACACACCGAGGTGTGATCAATAAGTTCCAAGACTGATTTTATATTGGCAAAGAAATGTGTATAGCAGTGGTGGCCAAAGGTGGCGCATTGGATGATTAGAAGTACTCATTAAGTAGTAATGTTTACATTGTTTTATTATTAAATCATTATATCATGTAAATGCTAAATATATCTATATTAACATATTTTTACAAGAATTGAATGGGGGTTATAGACTTGTATGGCGCATCTTGAACTCGTGCGTGAAAAATTGGCGAATGAAATGTAAAGGTTGCCACCCCTGTTGTATAGTAACATGCTGCAAGTGGGAGCACCTGTGGTTTGTGGTGATGCTATACTTCAACAGGAATTGTGTAATATTTCATCAGTTGCAAGTGGAAGCAAGATACAGGCTATAAAGGAGTTTCTATTTACTTATAATTAGGTTGTTTATTTCACAATTTCTTTAATATTTAGTTTAGCTGCTATTATTTATATGTTTTCCATTTGATTTCAGAAGTTTCAGTTAAAGAATTCTAATAAATATCATCAGTGTTAGCTGTTTAGCAGGGGTACATCATAACCACTTGCAGGAAGCTAACACTGAGGAAAATTTTGCTTTTGATAATTAAAATAAAGGTACAGCTTTGAAAGAAGTTTATATTATTAAATATAATCAAGATTTAGCAAAAAATTATTTGTGAAACCCCTTTCAAAGTAAAGTCATACTTACTAAATATTATTATTTAAATCTATTTTGTTTTTAAATACTGTAATTAGTTACTTATCTCCTCCTCTTAACTCTACCTACATGTACATTTTATTTACTTTTTTTTTTTTTTACATGGTTTTCTCGCCTCTCATTTTCAATTCATTTTAAAAATGATCTTAAACATTCAAACAATATTAAAACCCATATTCATTAGCTATTGTGTGTGAACTGTTGAGAAACATCAATGAAGAAATTAAAAATAATATAAAACTATTTAGCTTTTGTATTTTTTATTTTTTTTTGTATTGGGGCGTTTACCGCCACTTCCCGCTATATGGTAGCGGATATCATGGCGAGGCGGAATACGAGAAAGAGAAACGGAGACGGAGAAAAGGCACTAGAAAAGGGAGAACAGCAGACTACAGGTGAGAAGTCACCTAAAGCTCAGATAGGATGCGAGATTGGGAGAGGAAGAGGAAAAGACGGTCAAGCGAGAAGAGAGGGCTCTCAGCGAGCATAAGGCGTAAACGTTCGGGGAGGGGGAAATCAGAAAGGAACGGGAAGGCGCGACGACGTACTGACGACAGGGTGGGGCATTCCACAAGGATGTGAGAGACGGTGAGGGGCGACTGGCAGGAGGCGCAACGAGGAGCCTCCTGCCGGAACATAAGATAGCCGTGCGTGAGGCGCGTATGGCCGATGCGAAGCCGCGCAAGGACGACCTCTTTGTGTCTGGAGCGGTGGAAAGAGGACACCCAATATGACAGACGGGGGCGGATGGACCAGAGTTTATTTCCGGTGGCATCGTCCCAGGACTGTTGCCACATGCGGTCGTAAAAGGAACGAAAGACCTGCACATAGTCTGAGAAGGGGAGCGGGCGGGGGAGGGGAGGCAGCGAGGCGGCGGACCGGGCTATGCGGTCCGCCGCCTCATTACCGGAAACACCAACATGGGCAGGAACCCAGCAGAAGGTGACCCGGATCCGGTGAACGGTGTGCAGGACATGGTACTCCTGTTGAATAAGGCGTACGAGGGGGTCCGGGGAATCATAGCGCTCGAGCGCCTGAAGGGCGCTCAGCGAGTCCGAAAAATGGTACAGGAGACCGCGAAACCCGATACCAGACGGAGGGCTTCCAGAAGGGCAAAGAGCTCCGCGGAAAAGATGGAGGCCTGAACCGGCAGGGGGATACCCCGGGAGGTAGGTGACAATGACGGAGAGAAGACGGCGGCCGCGACACCTGCAGGGGAGCGCGAGCCGTCGGTGTAGACGGGAACGTCGTCCGAATGGACGGGAAGATGGGCCAGAAAAGAAGACCGGAGGACGGCAGGAGAGACTCCTTACGCAGGCCACGGAGCGCCTGGCAACGGCAGATAGGGGTGGTCGCCGCCAGGGGGGCGACAGATCGAAGGAGAACGGCAGAATAGAGGGTGGGGGGATCCCCAGGGACGAAAAAATCTCGGCCAGAGAGGCAGCGAAATGCCACGTGTCAGGCCGGGGTAGCGCCTGGGAGATCGCGGAGAAGAGTAGGGACATCGGAAGGCGGCAGATGCGAAGGTAACACTTCGCCATGAGAAGGCCCCGGCGAAGGGGCAGGGGGGGGTGTCCACAGTCCACCTGAAGACTAGCGACAGGGGACGAGCGGAAGGCACCCGACGCCAGGCGAAGGCCACGGTGGAGAAGAGGATCCAGCATACGGAGTGCCGGAGAGGAGGCGGAGCTGTAGACCACACAGCCGTAGTCGACGGGATTGCACCAGGGAGGTGTACAGGCGCAGCAGAGTACGCCTGTCCGCCCCCCAGGTCGTGTGGGACAGATGACCAAAAGGGAGAGGGTGCGGCGAGATGTTTGCCGCAACCGCCTAAGGTGTGGAACCCAACCGAAAAATCCGTCGAGGGTCATACCCAGGAATCTAACGGATGGGACGAGGGGAAGAGGAGTGCCGGCAAGGGTAAGGGCGAAGGTATGCGACAGACGGAGGCGCCGAGGACGGAAAAGCATACTGGAAGACTTAGAGGGTGAGAAAGCATAGCCAACCGAGGACGCCCAGCGAACCACCGCGTTGATGGCTAGCTGGAGCCGACGTTCAGCCAAAGACGGGAGGCGGCCAGAGCAATAGATAGCCAGGTCATCGGCATAGAGGGAGCTACGAACGGATGTAGGCAGGACCGTAGCGACTGTGTTCATCACGAGTGAGAAACACAAGACGCTAAGGACACTACCCTGAGGGACACCCTCCTCCAACGGAAAGCGGTCAGAGAGGGCAGAACCGATGCGGACGCGGAAAGAACGGGCGGACAAGAAGTTATAAATAAAGGAGGGAGAAAGCCTACGAAACCCAGGGAGCGTAAGCAGTCGAAGACCGCGCTCCGCCGGGTAGTATCGTAGGCCTTCTGGAGGTCGAAAAAGACGGCGAGTACAAATGACGCCGGGAGAAAGCCTCCTGCACGTCATGGCTAAGGAGAAGGAGGGGGTCGGTGGTAGACCGGAAGCGCCGGAAACCAGCCTGGGTAGCAGGGTATGGTCACTCGCCTCCAAGTAAGGACAGCCGCGAGGCGACCATCGCCTCCATCACCTTGCAGGCACAGCATGTTAGGGAAATGGGGCGATAGTTCGACGGGAGTGAGGGGTCTTTATCGGGCTTCGGGATGGGGACGACGATGGACTCACGCCACCGGTCCGGAAATGAACCCTCCAACCAAATCCGGTTATAGAGGTCCAGTAGAAAGCTGAGAGCAGAGGGGTGGAGGTGCCGTAACAAGTCATAGGGGATATTATCGGGGCCGGGGCGGAGGGCCTCCCGAAGCTCTGTCATGTGGAAGAGGTGATTATAGGGGTCATCCCTATGAGGTGGAAATTCCGGTGGGTCGCGGCGGGATGGGGGGAATCGGAACTGGAGATGGCTGCGAAGTGCGCCGCGAGTGCGTTCGCGACGGCCTCCGGATCGGACACGAACTCGTCGTCCCCGACCCGAAGCACGCGGTCGAGGGGGCAGTCGAGAGGAGATCCCGGACACGTAACTCCGCCAGGAGGTACGCCGGGCCAGTTTCAGACCCGACGGGCCACTGCCTTCAGGCGCTGAAATTCTATCTTGTGCTCCAGCTGGCGGGTCCGGTAGAAGCGGCGGCCGGCACGGCGCCGCTCCTGAACGGCATGGGAGCACTCTGGGGTCCACCATGGGACGCTTCGCGGCCTGGGGGAGCCAGAGGTACGGGGGATGCAACTGGCGGCAGCCGAGAGGATCTTACTCTCGAGGAAGGCGAGGGCCTCATGACGGAGGGAAAGGCAGGAATTGATGGCGAGATCGCCGTGCCCCTCGCGTATGAGGCCCAGTCTGCTCGGGCGAACAGCCAGCGCGGGGGAGGAGACGGGTCGGGGTAAGACACACTGGGAAATGGTCACTGCCGGAAGAATCCGGCAGGACCTCCCAGGTGAACTCCGTCACGATTCGAGGGAAACCAGGGAAAGGTCGATACAGGTGAAACTGTCATGGGCCGAGTGAAGGCAGGTTGGGGAGCCATCGTTCAGAAAGGTGAACTCGAGCTCGTCCATAAGGGAGAGAAGGGTCCCGGAGAGAAAGGTGGAGCAAACGTCCCCCCAGGCCGGGTCCCGACTGTTGAAGTCCCCGAGAATCAGAAAGGGCGGGGAAGCTGAAGAATTAGGTCACGGAGAGAATCGGGTGGAGGGCGTACGTTAGGGGAGAGGTAAAGAGAGCAGACCGTGAGCTGGCGCCCCAAGAAAGGCGCACGGCCACAGCTTGCAGGACTGTACGGAGCGGGAGGGGGCGGAAAGGGACGGAGCGGTGCACGAAGACCGCGGAGCCCCCCCTCCCCGCCCCATCGAGAGGCGGGGAAGGGAGCCCGCAGTAACCGGACACTCGAGGGAGGGAACGGGATCCCAGAATCGTCTCCTGAAGGCAGAAACACGCCGGACACCTGGAGGCCAGGAGAGAGGAGAGACTCTCGAGGCCTACCAGGAGCCCGCGGATGTTCCACTGCAGGAGCGAGGTATAGGGAGGGGTAGGAAGTCAGCGTAAAGGATGGTTATGGGGTGGGTGGGCCGATCGGGCGGCCCGAGATTAAAGAGGGAATCGGAAAGCCCCGGGTTCAGCGAGGGACGCCGAACGAGGGCGAAGGCGAGGGTCACCCCGACGAGGGGGCGATGTGGAACCAGACGCCGGCAAGTCCTCCAGAAGAGGAGTCTCCCGGACGTCCGGGGAGAGCGATGCAGAGAAGGGGATGTGAAGGTATCCAGAATGCCCCTCCCTTCACCGGAGGTGCGGGGGCAGTGGAAAATAATACCTCACCCAGAGGCATTGGCAGGTCGAGGAGAGAGATGGGGCGGGTCAAGCGCGGGGGCGTGCACGTCCCACCCACGCCGACCAGGCGGGCGAGTTCCCCCTCCAGTGGGTCCATCGACCGGGCCGGAGAGGGGTGTATCTCAGCCCCCACCACGAGGGCCGTCGGGGACCCCAGGGGGGAGCGTGCATAACGGTTGCGCAGTGGGGACGGTGAGGACACCGGGGCGGTAGGGCGAAGGGGGCGTTTGTGTTTGGGAGAGGAAGGTGATGCGAGGCTTATGGCTTCGAACCTTTCGGGGTCACCACTGGCGCGGCGCTTGCGGCCCCTACCCCTCCGTCGTGCGGCCCGCATGGGTGACGGCGGGTCACGATCCGGAATGGGGGTGGCCGAAGGCGCCGGTGGAGAGGGCGTAGAAGGGGCAGGGGGGGTTGCCGACGAAGCATCGGCGTTCGCGGAGGGAGCACGTGGGGACGCGCTGGTAGTACGGGGAGCCGCGGTAGGAGTCCGCTGGGCGGCAGAGGATGGACTGGGAGTAGCGGACACGGTGGGTGGAGGCGCGTTGGGAACCGCCGGTGAGGACGGGGTCCGGGAACGGAGAGCCTCGGCGTACGAGGCACCACGCCGGGCCTCGCAGCCACGCAACCGGTCCCGCGCCTCCCGAGCGCTGAGAAACTCTGATGAACAGAGGGCCCGAACCTCCCTTTCAAAGAGGAAGGACGGGCAAGAGCGGGATGAAGCAGGGTGTGGTCCATGGCAGTTGGTGCAGGAAGGCGGAGCAGTACAGGGCAAGGGGTGGGGAGGGCCGCCGCAGCGGACACACAACGGGGCCGGCTGACGGCAGGAGCTGCTCACGTGGCCAAACCTATTGCACTGAAAACAGCGCGTAGGATCTGGCACGTATGGTCGTACTGAGAATTCGCACGCTCGTCTCTCACCAAAGCCCCAGAATACCGAAACGGGGGGCACCAGTGAGTCGAAAGTGAGGAGCAGGCGAGGAGAAGGGGCGGTTGGGGATCGCGATCTGTCGGGAAAGCGGTACACCCTCACAACACCCTGGGAGGCGAGGTCAATCTGGAGGTCTTCCACCGGGATGGGTAGAAGACGAGCAGCGTAAATTGTGCCCTGGCACTGATTGAGGCGGGGGTGGGGAGTCACCGTGATCCCGCAGCCCAGGACATCGGGGATAGCGAGCAGAGAGGAGGTTTCGGCAGAGGAACGCGACCTTATCAAATGGAGCCATCCCTCTGAGGCCGAAGGTCAAAACGCGCCGTCCCCGTCTTCCCATGGATCGCTCGAAAGAGGCGTTCGTGGTTAGTGGGGAGGGGCTTGGAGGAGGAGGGGCGGAGGACGAGGAACTTGTCCATCGTCCTAAGGCCGAGTGAAGCCGTCTGGCCAAACACCACCGGAACTTCGAGGGGGCGGAAGACGAGAAAGGCGGACGGCGACGTCGGGTCCCACGTCCCCCAGGGGCCGAGGGGGCCGGGGGCGATGAGGCCCGACCGGAGTGGGAGGCGACCGGGGCCGCGGGCTCCCACCTGAGGGCGAAAAAGCAGGTGGGTCCCTATCGGGACGTGGAATATGGGGGGATCCAGGGGTCGGGGGGTCCACTGCAGGTCCATCCGCTACTGGCGGGGGTCGGGCAGCGGCGCCACGAGCCTGGGGAAGAGAGGGAGAGGAGGTGTCGGCAAGAAGAGCAGACGGGGTGGGCGAGGGCTGCCGACTGCCCTTACCAGACCCACGGTCCAAAGAGGTAGTCAGAGGGAGGTCAGATGCACAAGCCGGGTCGTCAACGAGGTCCATTAGATTTGTAAGTGTTTCCATAGAAAATTTTTATTGTTGTTTCGCGCCCGGGGCCGCGGGGAACCGATTACCCGGGGCCCAAGGGGACCAAGCGCACGCCGGCGGGGGATGGGTGCCTCGTCCCATGTAGGTACCCCCGTTTCAAAAGGGGCCCTTGCAGCGTCGAAAGTTCTCCCCCGCCGGCAGCAAAGACCAAGGCCCCCCAGGGTCCCAGGCCTGGGCACCCTACCAGCCAACTTAGTCCGGCCCCGGCCATGGGGCGAGACCCCAGCGACCAGCCCCGGCAGCCCACGGGGCGCGCGAAGTGAACAGAGAAAGCAGAAAAAACAGAGGGGGCAAGGAAGAGGGTAAAGAGGGGAAGACAGGAAAGAGGGGGCTGTAGGATAGCAGGGTATGCTAAAAGTCCACTTCGCAACCGGGCGGGGACCCGGCAGGGCCCCCAGCCGCGGCTGACCCCCCTCGCCACATGGAGGCAGGAGCCCGCGGGCGATCCACCCCAGAAAGACCGCCCGCGGGGAGGGGGAGCTTTTGTATACAAGTTCAAATAAGACCCAAATACTTTGGTACTTTTACATATTTTGTAATAGTATTAATATTTGGGTGCTAAAGCACATTAGTTTCATTTTTCTTGGTTGATCCACTGGTTCTACATCTGAATGCCTGCTTCTTCAGGTTGATTTCATTCTGGAGCTAATCAATCTTTTTTTAAAGCTCACTCTAACAAGACATGTTTCCAGTGCATGGCAGATTACACAATGATGTGTGTGCATAAATTCTGTTGAAACTTGGGGACTGCCACCAAACCCATGGCATGCTTAAGACAGACTTCAGCAATGCAGTGCTGTGCTACTGAAGGCATCCAAGTGGTTTGCAAGGTTCAGTGTAATTTTAAGTGGTCATGAATCAGGGTGGCAGGGTGAATCAGTGTTAGGTCTATTACTTTTTATTATACAGGGTGTCCCAGAATTAACTATCTATTTCAATGAAATCAGACAATTTTTTAAAAACACTTTTATTTATGTTTATCATGTTTAATATGTGTTAAAAATGTATAAATTTCTAAATTTTTTTCATAATTTTATTTTCATAATTTTTAATTATCTGGTCCAATGAAAGACCATCTGAAGTCATAGAATAGCAGAGAGAGACTCCAAAAGTTAACGTGTGGCTTGGAATGACCAAATCCAAATTTATGGTGCTCCATCTTGTTGAAACACATTATCAAGAATGCCATCATCAAGAAGCTGTGGTTCGAGAAACTGCTGAAGCATATCAAGGTAGACGGTACCTGTTACAGTTGCTTCCGCAAAGAAGAATGGGCCATAAATTTTGGATTTGGTCATTCCAAGCCACACGTTAACTTTTGGAGAGTCTCTTTGCCATTCTATGACTTCAGATGGTCTTTCATTGGACCAGATAATGAAAAAATTATGAAAATAAAATTATGAAAAAAATTTAGAAATTTATATATTTTTAACACGTATTAAACATGATAAACATAAATAAAAGTGTGTTTTTAAAAAATTTGTCCAATTTCATTGAAATAGATAGTTAATTCTGGGACACCCTGTATATCTAAATGATTTAGAGAAGGGATTAGGTACGGTAGTAAAATATCTAAATTTGCAGATGATACAATAGTAGCCACCCCCCCAGACCCCCTGCCTCATACGCCTATGTACACAATATATCAGGTTGTAAAATTCTGCTCAATTGACGATAGATAATAGAATAACCAAGATAATGTGAAATAGTTTTAGAAATTTTGCAAAATACATGTAGCAACAGGTTCGCACATGTTTTATCACGATGCAGAATGACTTAGGCTAGTGTAGGATTAGGCTAATGAATATTTTCTCTGGTGCTTTTCATAGTTACAATGCCACCCCTGTGATATTACAGTAATGAAAAAACATGGAGCCCATGAAAGAGCACATTCAACATGTGATGCTGTACAAGTTCCATAAAGAATCTAATGCTAGTGAATCCGCAAGAAACATTCATAGAGTTTATGGAAATAATGACGAGAGCAAATGGATGTGTAGGAGATGGTTTGAGAAGTTCAGAAATGGAGACTTCAGTCTGAAAGATTACACAGGTCAACAAAAAAAAAATTTTTTTTTTCGTTGCCAAGGAAATTCGTACGAATTTAGGGTATTTTGGGGTTGCTGAATTCCAAAATGAAAGTAGTTTTTCCGATTTGGCTCTAGTTCTTGATAATGAATACCCTCAATTAATAGGAAACGTAACCATAACGCGTGCATATGGGAAACTACCGGAACATTCTAGATGGTGAGACCGAATAAAATGCCATTATGTATTTCATGTGTTTACTTTTGTATGATTTGAGACAACTTCAATGCGATTTGTAAGTAGGCTCCGCCTGAACATTAATTTTTTGCATTTTTACGTGTTTCAATGGGTACCAATTATCTCATAAATTAGAGCCAATCTAGCAAAACCGATGTCATATTCGGAATCAGCACCACAAAGTTACCCCAAAATCACTCTAATATGATTGGCAATAAAATGAGTGTTGACCAGTGTTATCAATGAACAGGACAACCAAATGAGTTAGATGAGTTGCTGAAAGCAACAGTGGAGGAAAACCCAACAGTAACTGTAAGAGAACTTGGCCTGCAACTTAGCATTAGGGTCATTCTCTGTCAGATCAACCAGTGCCTAACACCCTCATCTCTCATTTTGCTGAAATTTGGTTTATAGGGAGTTTGTGGGCCCTGATCCATTTCTGAAATTATAAGGTCAATCCGACAATGGTTCAAGAGATATGACCTCGGGAAATTTGAGGTCACTTGCGAGGTCACTAACATTTGGCGACCCATAACTTGGGTAATAATGGTCACAATTATATAAAAGTATATATATTTAGAATCAGAAAACGACAAGGAATCCAAATATGCAGTTTTAAACTCTAGGTTGAAAAATAAAAAAGTTACACTGTAACCAAAATTTGAGGTCACGATTTGACCTCTGGGGTATCAAATGAGAATTTTTTTTTTAAATGTAAAAAATGAAGGCATAGGCATTGGCTATTAGAATCAGCAAAAAAAGTTTGTTTATGTTAGTATTTTTCATGTAACTAACATATAAGTGCACACCATATTCATAAGTTGTTGCGTCAATTCTACCTATTTTTTCACACAAGCTCATAATTTGACCTATAGAAATTAAAATTACATTTTTTTATAGATATAAAACAACAAAGGCAAAAATGTAAAATTGTATTTCACTGCTAATCTACACTGGCAATAATAGTTATAATAGTGAAAGGGGAAGACCTACTTAGAGGATTCATGTGCTAGCCTAATACAATTTTTGCATGCTCGATGCTCTCATCAATTTCTTTTTGTGGAAAAATGTATTGAATTCTGCTGCCTCCTCTTAGGGTAGGACAACTCATTACAGTTAATATATGATGTCCTGGCACTGCACATGAATCCTTGTTTGATGGATAATAATATGCACTTGATCCTGATGACCCAGAGGGATGTAGAAAGTTCACAGTGAAATCATCAAACTCTTCACAATATTCCTCCACAATTCCATACCAAACTTGCATGTCATAAATGCAGCCAACATACTCTCCTGGTTTGACACATTTTAGGTTACCAAGCATTGCAGGTTCATTAGTAAAATGACTTTTCCTTATTCTTTTCTTTTCTCCAATGCCACTTGAAATGGGATACACCATCAGTTCTTCCTTGTTTAGGGAACAAATCTATGATTTTCTGAGTTCCAGGAATAGCCCTACTATCCTTGAATCGATGTTCCAACCATTCTTCTGCATCTTTCAAATCAGCTGTAGTTACAAAGAAAAAATATATCTTCTTGCTCAAGTTTTCTTCACAAAACTGAAACATGTGTTCTGGTGTAAGAATTTGCCTCTCTGTAGTTCTCTGCAAACTGGCACGAGCAGTAGCTCTTTTCACTGTTCCTCCAATCCCATCACATGCATTTTTGCCATGGATGTAGCAAAGAAGTGCCATTCACAAGACAGATCAAAATCCTCTTCATGGTAACAGAGATTTGTGAAGTTGTATCTGTTCTTATATTGGCCAGCACATCCATCTGAGAAATAGTGCACCTTCTTCAATTGTGGGCATCTGAATTTAACATATGTCATAAGCTTCAATATGAATGAGTAAACCATTATAGTGTTGTGTTTTAGTGATGCAGATAAGAAACAGACACTAAAATGGCTAAGTTCCTGGTCTGCAGATGATCTATAATAGATGACAAAAGGTGAACTGTACACTGTGAATTGTCCCAGTGAAACCCTTGGCAGCATCCTGGACAATGAAAGAATAATTCTCAGAGAAATCACCTACTATAACTACCTCACTCTGAGGTGGTAGTGTTTCTTTCAACTGCTTGAAGTACTGTGATTGTTGCTGAGCAACAAAGTGAATGATGACCATGCGGGATATTTTCATGCTTAGGGATGATAAGTATTCATGAAGTGGCTCCACCTTATCAACCATTGTACAACGGTCAACAGTCACCCATTGCTTGTAAGATATTTCATTTGGAGCTGATTTCACACTGTCAAGTAACTCAAGAAATCCAGGACACCTTCTTCTCTTGGGCAATCATTGCAAAGTTGCATCATGCAAGTCTCTCTTTCTGTACTGCAGACACTGTAATCCATAAGATCCTTGTATGAAAGACCTCTTTCTCCCAATGCAGCCAGCTGCAATTTTGGATTTTGATGGTATGTGCAGACACAGACAGAATGAGTCCCACCACTACCAGCAAGCACACATATGATGGCCGTAATTTTGCAAATGTGGAAATCCTATTTTGGGATTCTTTTCATCATTTTTATTAGTTCAAACACCTCTCTTAAATTCCCGAGGACCAATCGTTTTTGCACCTTCATTGCACCTTCAGCACTGATAACTTTCACGCAATCCTTTTGGCCAGGACACATATGACTAACCTCTTCTGACTCATAGAATCTTCTAACTATATCTTTGTGTTCTTCAGATATCACTTTTCCTTTGCTCATTAGTGGAATCTTCGGAAGGATTCCATGTTCTGATTTAAGTGAACGGCTTCTTTTCACCATGTATGTTGTAGTTTTGAAAGAAACTAGCTGTTTTTTCAATTGTGTATGGTGAGTGTGTCAATATTTGTAGTTTGTGATGGTGACATTTGCTCTCCAGGAATGACTGTTTCAATTCATTCATTAATTTGTCTAGATGTTTTTCAGATTTAGTTTCAGGTTTTGAAGTATCACTTACCTCCTCAGTAATTTGAACACCATAACTGAGTTCTAGCCTCTCCTTCAGGTGTTTCTGAGCAGATGATAGCTTACCACGAGCCTTGCGCTTTTTCTGGCTTAATGACAGCCCTTCTGAAAAGAACAGAAAAAAAAGGTTTCACACACCTGAATATTAGTAATTAAATATTAATTATAGTACCTTAAATGCTATATAATTGGCTATAGAGTAGATCAAACAGACCTTGTAATAAAGTATAAGTTATTATATTAATTTATTACTTACTTTTTTTAACTGGTGTTTGGTCCAGAAATGCTAGAACTGGTTCAACTGAAGTTGAAGGATTTTCCTTTATCAAGCAATCACTGTCATTGTCCAGATCTTGAATTGAAGAGATGTTACTCAAGCCACTGATAGTAGATGATTCATTTGAATCCTGCTCAGACTCGTTGTTTTCAGTGGTACTAAGTATAGTGGGGTTTTTCATTATCAGTGTCCAGCAGTTCACACACAACAATGAGTCTTTTTTCACTCTTCCAGCACATTTTTCAACAAGTACATCAGTCACTTTTCTAAGATTGATTGTTATGCGTTTCTTGTGTTTTTGAATAGGGTCCTGGCAGTATTTCAAGTGCCGAACCATTGTATTTTGATCTGTAAAGATATAGGATTTACAATTAGGTAATATATATTTTTTAGAAAATATATGCTATACACACTTAATATTTTAGGCCTTGATAGTCTCTGAGGCTCATTAAAACACCATACCCACCAGCCACCCACAGTGCTGGCTGGAACTGTACTAACCTGTAGACAAGGAATTTTGCAACTATCTGTGTTGATTCTGCACTTAGACAAGTAGCAACATGTTTCAACAGGTTTGTTTAGGCTACATGTGAGCTTAGTCTTCCCCTTTCACTATATAACTATTATTGCCAGTGTAGATTAGCAGTGAAATACAATTTTTATTAAATTCTTGGAGCTTGAGGTCAAATTGATAGCTAAGATATAAAAATTCCTTGAAATGACAAGCAATTTATAAATATGGTGTTCACTTATAAGTTAGTTACATGAAAAGTACCAACATAAACAAACTTTTTATGATTGTTTCTATTAGTCAAGAACTCTGACTTTGTTTTTTATATCTATAAAAAATGTAATTTTAATTTCTATAGGTCAAATTATGAGCTTGTGTGAAAAAATAGGTAGAATTGACGCACAACTTATGAATATGGTGTTCACTTATATGTTAGTTACATGAAAATACTAACATAAACAAACTTTTTTTTGCTGATTCTAATAGCCAATGCCTATGCCTTCATTTTTTACATTTAAAAAAAAAATTCTCATTTGATACCCCAGAGGTCAAATCGTGACCTCAAATTTTGGTTACAGTGTAACTTTTTTTATTTTTCAACCTAGTTCTAAAACTTGCATATTTGGATTCCTTGTCGTTTTCTGATTCTAAATATATATACTTTTATATAATTATGACAATTATTACCCAAGTTATGGCTCGCCAAATGTTAGTAACCTCGCGAGTGACCTCAAATTGCCCGAGGTCATATCTCTTGAACCGTTGGTCGGATTGACCTTATAATTTCAGAAATGGATTCAGGGCTCACAAACTCCCTATAAACCAAATTTCAGCAAATATGAGAGATGAGGGTGTTAATTTCAATTTTTTTTGGTTGATCTGACAGAGAATGACCCATTAGCCATATGACCATTCATCATCATTTGAAGCTGTTAGGAAAAGTAGTGAAGGTTAGAAAATGGGTTCCGCATGATTTGTCACAAGCGAATTGATATTTGCACACCACTGCATTCTGGGCAACTGCAGGCACCATTTTTTAATCAGATCATCACTATGGATGAAAAATGGGTCCTCTATAACAATATTAAGCATTGACATCAGTGGCTTAACCATGAAACAAAACCTGAACCTCAGCCAAGGAATGGACCCCATCGAAAGAAAATTTTGCTATGTATTTGGTGGGATATGCAAGGAATTATTCATTTTGAGCTTCTGCCAGATAACCAAACAATCACAGCTGAAGTTTACTGCCAACAACTCTAACGATTGAAGATGGCATTACAAGAAAAATGTCCTGCATTAATTAATCGCAGAGGTGTTCTATTCCACCAGGATAAAGTGCACCCCCTCACTACTCAAATCACCACTGCCCAAATTGGAGGCATTTGGTTGGGGAAAAAAATGCCTCATCCACCTTATTCTCTGGACATCGCACCTTCAGACTACCATTTATTCAGAAGTCTGCAACACAACCTAGATGGACAAAAGTTGCAATCCAGGGAAACTATTAAAAATGAAGTGATCACTTTTTTTAACTTGAAACCAAGGTATTTCTTCATATTGAGAGATTAGGGGAGCTAGATTTTAGTGATGGGACGATACCAAAATTTTTAACGATTCCGATTCCGATTCTCAATATTTTTAAATATAATTCTAAACTTGTTTTTCTGGAAATTGTCATATTTTACTCTGGTAAGATTAACTATTTACATTATGAGTATGGTAATATAAATTATAATAGATTGGTTTAAAAATAAAATCAACTGTAAGTTGTAACAATTCATTTTAAATCTTCTTGATTACACATCATGGATATACATGTTTTAATGTATAGCTACAATACAATAAAAATAAATTTGTTATCCTCTTTCATTTAAATTTTAAAGTTTACATTGCAAAACTGGTTCAATTAAAAATTTAAAAAAATCCTTTTACTCAAAAAGCAATCCTTACTCCTTAGCCTACAAAATTATATTATTTTATAGAGAGGTTTTGGGCTATTTATCCACTATATATATATTAGTTCACTATGCGTGTGGCGACTTGTCAGTTCTGATACTCTGTGTTCAGTGTTACTTAAGTTGTCATCTTTCGCTCGTAATCGTAATCACTTATTAGTTATTACCTAAAAAGATATTTTTTTAATCCAACGGCCCTTTCCCAGTTTAGCACCAGGGTGGCTTCAAGAGAACCGTTAAACGAAAACCCCCACACACCTTCCGCTTTCCTTTCGTATCACTTTTGCTACCGCCACCTCTCTTTTGAAAAGATAATAAATTAATTAATTTTGTTATTAAAAGTTAAAGAATCATTTTAAGAATCGGAAATCATGGTACAATTCTCTCGATTCCAATTCCGATTCATGAAAAATGCTCGATTCTTCCGATTCTCGATTCCGATTAATCGTCCAATCACTACTAGATTTATCAACACTAGCATACAGACATGTATGGGGAGACATGATCAAATGCTACAAGATATTAACTGGTAAATATGATGTGACAAATGACTTGTTCCAAATGAGAGAACAAGAACTCAAGAACATCAGTTTAAGATACACAAGGAAAGAGCCTCATGAAATATCAGAAAAAATTAATTCACGCAGAGAGTTGTTGACATTTGGAACAGTATACCAGATCATATTGTCAATGCACCAGAGATAATAGCATTTGAGAAACTTCTGGATACACATTGGAGTGCACAGGAGTTATTATATGACCACACAACAAAAATCAAGCTAGATCTACAGGCTGAGAAGCCTCTTCTAGAATCATCTCTACGTTAATCTCTGTTTTATTGTAATTTAGTGCATTTTGTTTAAATCTGACCTATTAGCCCCTAAAGCTTGCTGGATAGAGAAGAAAATGACCAAGACAGACCATTATTGGAAGATATACAAATAACCACTAGAGATATACAACAGGCAATAACAGAGCTACCAGGGAGTTCAGCCCCTGGTCCAGATGGAATTGGAGCCAAGATTCTTAAGGAATGCAAACATACTTTATCTCTGCCTTTGAAAATCCTGTGGAGATCCTCACTAGACACCAGTAGAATACCACCAATCATGAAACAAGCAAATATTACCCCAATCTACAAAGGAGGCAAAAGAAAGGAAGCCAAGAACTATAGACCCATATCCTTGACTTCCATATCAAAATATTTGAGAGAGTCCTGAAAAGGCACATTGTCAGTTTTATAGAAAATGAACATCTCTTAGAAGACTCTCAACATGGCTTCAGACAAGAGAGGTCCTGCCTTACTGAACTTATAGACCATTGCAATACAATCCTACAATATTTGGGAGAAAACCACAATGTTGATGTCATCTATCAAGACTTTGCAAAAGCTTTTGACAAGGTTGACCATGGTATATTATTCCATAAACTAAAAACTTGGTATTTGTGGAAAAATAGGAAAATGGATCCATGCATTTCTCTGACAGAAAACAAATAATAAACAGAAAACAATAATAATTGTAATGGAGCAAGATCTATAGAAAAAGAAGTGATTAGTGGAGTGCCGCAAGGTACAGCACTGGGACCAATTCTATTCATTATAATGCTAAACAATATAAACTGTAACCTAGGAAGCTCTCTCCTGTCATTCGCAGATGATACCAGAATACTAAGACCAATTACAGAAAAAGACTGTGTAGAGCTACAAAAAATATATGCATGGGCAGATGCAAACAATATGGCCTTCAATGAAGACAATTTAAACTAATTAAGTATGGACCAAATAAATACCTGAAAGAACAATTCAACTACACTGGACCCACAGGAAAAGATATTGTACAAACTGATCATGTAAGGGATCTAGGGATTATATCATCTGAAGATGCAACATTCAACAGGCACAATGACAAAGTAACTTCATCATGCAAACAACTAATAGGATATATACTGAGGACATTCAGAACTAGAGACAGTATGACCATGCTTACCCTGTGGAAATCACTTTCTTCCACACATTGACTACTGCTCTCAATTATGGCTTCCCCACAAACAGAAGGAATTGCAAAAATTTGAGGGCCTACAGCCCTACAAAGAACCTTTACCTTGTATATTAAACAACTTGATGGGCAACAAGTAAGTAAAAACAAATTAACCCTTTAAGCCCTGAATTTTTTGTAGGGTTAAGTTATGAATGCGTGTATTTGAAACGTTAGCAATTGGCATCTTCAGTCCTTAAAGGGTTAAACTACTGGGATACACTCAGAGACCTTCACCTTTATTCCATAGAGAGGTGGTTTGAGAGATATCCTAATCTATACCTGGAAAATTCTAGAAGAGCTTTTAGTTGCCCCTAATACTGAACCAATTGTGCCCACCTTAACAAGAACTGGCAGAATGTGTCAAAAATATCACCTCCCACCAAATAGTCTGAGGAGTCAAACCCTTCAATATAATAGTATCTCTAGGCAGGATTCTCACCTGTTTAACTCCTTGCCTCAGTACCTTAGAGATATAAGTGCAGTCATGACTCCAGATTTGAAAAAATTTACTGGAGCACAGCTCTGAATTTACTTTTTTCCCCTTACACCACTAAATAGGTTAATGATAGTAAACTCTTGAATTGACAACATACCAATTACAAATTGTTTTAGCTAAACATAATAATACAATAATGTATAGTTTATAACTCACCTAAACATTTTATCATCAGAAGCATCATCAATATCTTCTTGATTATCATCATCATCATCCTCCTCAACAGCTATATCTACATCAGGCATATTAGTGTCACTATTTGCAATGTTTTCCATTATATCACTTGGTACTGAAAATGAATCATCAGCATGCCCTAGATCCTTCTTTTCCACCAATTTGAATGTAGATTTGATCAAATCATTGTTCAGGATTTCTTGTATTGATTTACACTTGCTTAAATGGGCTATGGAAATGTCAATTTGTTGCTTTTTGCTTTATTAGATTTGGATGCAACACTTGAACTTGAAGGCATATTTTGACTCTTCTCTTTATTAACCACAACAGCTTGGTGAGTTTCTTTGTTAGGTGCAAAATTGCATTCAATGTCTTCTGGATTTAGGAATTTTCAAATTCCTCTAAAGCAGTTTTGTTAGTCTGATGCGCAGATTCCTCACTTACCTTTTGTTTCTTAGGTGGAGGAAGCACTTTCTTCAGTCTGTGAAACATCTAGTGAAAAAGTTTCATTTCTACATTAGCTGTTGATGAAGTTGGTTCATTTTTCTGAGGTCTAGCACTAGCACATTTTGTGAACAAACTAAATGACTGCTTTGCCGTATCTCTTTGCTGCACTTCATCCTGGTATTTCTTTACTGCAATATCTAAGCTGTGGGCCCAAACTCTGGGACCTCTTGTATTGTAACAAATATTTTTTTTGGAATTAAAATGTTCCTCCCAGTTTTGCTTCTTTGAATATTTGTTCTTGCATTGACCACAAAGTAACCCCTTTTACACCCTCACTTTTCTCTCCAACTTCATCAATATTAGGATCCATTATTGATTATTGACTACCTGAAAAATACAAAATAAGTAAAAGTTAGTAAATATAGTATGGTAAAAGTGAGTAAAAGTAAGTAAATATAGTACAATGAAAGTAAGTAAAGTAAGTGCTTTAAACTTAGTAAAAGTAAGGAAGAGTAAGTAAAAGTAGGTAAGTTAAAGTAAGTAAAGTAAGCTTAAACTTAACTAAACTTTTCAATTCTAGTCATGGTGGATTACTTAAAACCGCACAAGTAATTATCTGGCCAATTTATCAAACCTGGCCGAGATCAATGGAACATAGTCCAATCCTGATAATTTTATATTAAAAAAATATAAGTTTTAATAAAATTTTAATTATCAAAACATTGAAGCTTAAAAAAAATAAAATAATTGTTAAATATGGAATTACCAACTAAACTTAAAATAACTAAATTTGTAATTTAAAAAAATTGGTTTGTACGAGAATGTATACGCAAAAAATTGCATAACGTCTAGCGGATGAACAAAACCCAAACCCAAATTTACTTTTTCTCATGGTCAAATTTACTGGAGCAATGCTCCCAAGATCCCAGGAATCTGGAATCATGAGTGCAGTCCCAGTAGATACTTTGGTAACAGTTCAGAATAGAGGGCACCACCTCAATTTTTGTGTTTTTTCTACCAAAACATGTTAAAACCATTGGTTTCCTGTTGTTTAGGAAGAATGTGACCATCGCCATTACAGTAAATTATTGCTTGAAGTGATTTCACCCCCCCAACCCCTACTACAATCTGGGGGGATCACCGTGGGAACCGGGAGTTTTGGGTGGGGGAACACCAGTGGTGTAGTGCTAAATAAAGAAGTGAAGGAACGCATTTTGAAAGTGTTACTCAGATGCAGGGGGGACAATGGCGAGCGCAGCGAGCCCATACAGTTGGGGGTCCGGGGGCACTGTAAGCCCCCTGGGAAATCTTTTGAAATCTGACCAATTTCAGGGATATTTTGAGGTCATATGCACTGGATATTAGGATATATTCCAAGGTTGAAGATGCAGTATTTCCAGTGTCATTAGATATATGACATCCAGTACGATCAATAAAAATAGCTAACAACTGGAATGATTAACTAAAAAAGTTAACAACTGGTACGCCGTGGTGACTGTTTCACCAGATCTTTATAGGCTAGCATTGCCTCAGTTGAATCTAAAAGAAATGAAACAGTTAATGATTCTTTCTCATATTTCTTCTAGGGGTAGGAATTAAAATTTCATGACGTTAGAGATTTGTAAGTTCGGATTTATTTGAAATAGTGAGGGAACGCCATTCCATCTACCAAAAAAAGTAAGGGAACGCAGTTCCCACAGCACTACACCACTAGGGAACACAGTACAAGCAATAATTTACTGTAATAGCGGTGGTCAGATTTATCTTAAACAACAGGAAACCAATGGTTTTAGCATGTTTTAGAGGAAAAAACCATGTGTCATGAAACATCAAAAACCATGAGAAAAACTTGTTTCATGGAAAACCTAACCTAACTACCCTAAAAAATATAAAACCCTATACCAATCAATTTGTGATAAGTGATCTTTACGGGGGCTCCACCCCCATACCCCCAAGACCTAAATTATACAAATTGGACACACTACATTTAAAGGGAGAACACCATGCAAGCTCTACTAGCGTCACCGTACATCTGTCACAGACCGAAGCCATTTTCAAACTGAAGTGAATGAATGATACGATAGTAGGGTTGCCAACTCAAAATTTCCTAGATTCATACCCAAAAATATATGTTTTTCGTAATTTTCTAACTTCATTTTTTTGACTATGCGACACCTTACCTTAAACCTTAAAATTTACCTTAAAGCGCTTCTGCCTCAAGGGTGCACTACTCCCTTGAAGTCCGCTCAGCGCCTCCTGAGGCGGGGCCACGACGGGGTCACCACCCCTCTTTTCTCTCGCTCCTGCCATATGATTTGGTCCCCTATTGAATTTGTGGGGGCTGGTCTGGCAGAGGAATACCCTGACACTGTGGGTTGGTTGGGTATATTGGCTAAAAACATGTCCAAGTATTTTTTAAAAGTATCTACTGGGACTGCACTTATATCTCTAAGGTACTGAGGCAAGGAGTTAAACAGGCGAGAACCCTGCCTAGAGATACTATTATATTGAAGGGTTTGAATCTTTCTCAGACTGTTTGGTGGGAGGTGATATTTTTTACACATTCTTCCAGTTCTTGTTAAGGTGGGCACAATTGGTTCAGTATTGGGGGCAACTAAAAGCCCTTCTAGAATTTTCCAGGTGTAGATTAGGATGTATCTCTCAAACCTTCTCTCTATGGAATAAAGGTTGAGGCCTCTGAGCCTATCCCAGTAGTTTAATTTGTTTTTACTCACCTGTTGCCCATCAGGTTGTTTGTAGGCCCTCAATTTTTGCAATTCATTTTGTTTGTGGGGAAACCATAATTGAGAGCAGTAGTCAATGCGTGGAAGGACAGTGATTTTCACAGGGTAAGCATGGTCATACTGTCCCTAGTTTTTGAATGTCCTCAGTATATATCCTATTAGTTGTTTCCATGATGAGGTTACTTTGTCAATGTGCCTGTTGAATGTTGCATCTTCAGATAATATAATCCCTAGATCCCTGACATGATCAGTTTGTACAATATCTTTTCCTGTGGTCCAGTGTAGTTGAATTGTTCTTTCAGGTATTTATTTGGTCCATACTTAATTAGTTCAAATTTGTCTTCATTGAAGGCCATATTGTTTGCATCTGCCCATGCATATATAGTTTGTAGATCTTTTTGTAGCTCTACACAGTCTTCTTTTTTCTGTAATTGGTCTTAGTATTCTGGTATCATCTGCGAATGACAGGAGAGAGCTTCCTAGTTACAGTTTATATTGTTTAGCATTATATGAATAGAATTGGTCCTAGTACTGTGCCTTGTGGCACTCCATCCACTAATCACTTCTTTTTCTATAGATCTTGCTCCATTTACAATTGTTATTTGTTTTCTGTCAGAGAGAAAGGCATGGATCCATTTTCCTATTTTTCCACAAATACCAAGTTCTTTTAGTTTATGGAATAATATACCATGGTCAACCTTGTCAAAAGCTTTTGCAAAGTCTAGATAGATGACATCAACATTGTGGTTTTCTCCCAAATATTGTAGGATTGTATTGCAATGGTCTCTAAGTTCAGTAATGCAGGATCTCTTGTGTCTGAAGCCATGTTGAAAGTCTTCTAAAAGATGTTCATTTTCTATAAAACTGACAATGTGCCTTTTCAGGACTTTCTCAAATATTTTAATAATATGGGAAGTCAAAGATATGGGTCTGTAATTCTTGGCTTCCTTTCTTTTGCCTCCTTTGTAGATTGGGGTAATATTTGCTTATTTCATGATTGGTGGTATTCTACTGGTGTCTAGTGAGGATCTCCACAGGATTTTCAAAGGCAGAGATAAAGTATATTTGCATTCCTTAAGAATCTTGGCTCCAATTCCATCTGGACCAGGGGCTGAACTCCCTGGTAGCTCTGTTATTGCCTGCTGTATATCTCTAGTAGTTATTTGTATATCTTCCAATAATGGTCTGTCTTGGTCATTTTCTTCTCTATCAAAAAATGCTGTAGTTTTTATTTTCTTTGCTACTACAGGGGTACTCCAGCTTAAATCATATCGAGATTGTAGAATGTTTGCCATTTCTTGTGTATTAGATGTGAGAGTTAATCCATCTTTAGCAAGCAATGGGCCAATGCTCATTTTGATAACTGCTTTGCATTTAGCATAGCTAAAGAAGAATTTGCTATTTTCCTTTATAGTGCCAATAGCTTTGTGTTCATTATCAATATTCTCCCTTATGGTTGACTCCTTTATTTTAAGTTCTAACATCAGTATCTGATTCTGGATGTTACTATGTCTTGTATCACTTAATTGCTTTGTCAGTTGTTTAGATAGCTTTTTCTCTTTCTCATAAGTGTCCTTCTGTATCTGTGCTCTTTTGTCCAGTGCTTCTGTGCACTATCGTTTTTCTTTGGTGTGTGTTTTATAATGCTGATGACAGCAGGTATTGTATTCTACTCCAGCATTCTTCTGGCTTTAGGTTTTCTAATGCAATCAACGTATTTTAATGAGAAACAACTTTGTCTCTATGGTATTTTTCGAAATTTTACTTAATTAAGTGGCGCCCGTATTCTGAACCATTACTGATACTTTTAAAAACATACCCAACCAACCCACAGTGCCAGGGTATTCCTCTGCCAGACCAGCCCCCACAAATTCAATAGGGGACCAAATCGTATGGCAGGAGCAAAAGAAGAGAGGGGTGGCGACCCCGTCGTGGCCCCGTCTCAGGAGGCGCTGAGCGGACTTCGTGGGAGCAGCGCGCCCTGAGGCAGAAGCGCTTCAAGGTAAATTCAAGGTAAATACGGGATATGCATCGGATATCCAACACCCTAACTTCGATTACAACTCTTGTCGACGCGCTGGGCGAGAGTATTTAAATTAAGACTTTCGCCCAACGCGTGACGCGAGAGTATATTATGGAAAAATTCTCGCGCAACGTTGTCGGAAAACTCCAGCAGATTTCGCATTCTGGATTTAAACCAGGGTTACGTTACCCAAACTGTAAGTGGCAAGTCTGGTCACACTTACTTTTAAAATAGGCTTCTCTCCGCAATTAGAACAACTGAGAGGCATCACTTATTATTTATAACTATAAACTATTTACTCTGATGATAAAAAAACCTAATCAATGCAACATGGATATACTCTGACCTCATATACCAACAACGCGTACGTGACTTATTCCATGACTTTCATCACTTAACTCACTTCAGTCGGAAAAACTACAGTTGGTTGCTTTGTAAATGAATTTTAGGACTTGGGTCCTTCAACCGGAAAGGGTCATTGAGATAGGTGGTAATTAGAGCCATATATTATAGCTATTTCGGTAGCTCTGTAAATAGTTTTATGTTAATTAACCAAATTTGATTATAAAATATGGCTTTAGCCACATTTGAATATGAAATATAGCTTTAGCCAAATTTGATCATAAAATATAGCTTTAGCCAAATTTTATTATATTTTTGAATTGAATTGATCAATTCAATAACCTGTATTAATACTGTAATAAAATAAATACATTGGTTTTACAATTTACAATGACATGAATAATTGTGAAGCTGGACTATTTATTTTTATTTAATTTGGCCCATAAGCTTTAGGCGTTACTGGGCTTTAGCAAAATTTGATTATAAAATATAGCTTTAGATCATTTATGACTAGGATAACCTCGATAGGTCCGTAATAGTGGAGTAATGTCATTCTCTTGACCAGAAGCGGGTTTCGGCGGATGTAGGGGATTAAAGGTATCTGGGTCCCAACACTGATGGGCCCATATTTTTTTTCTTTTTCAGGAAATAGGTTTTCAAGATTTTTTTCTGAATTACAGGGCTTCTGGCACTTGTCAAAAAATTCTGACAATTAAGTAATCAAAATTATGAAATATAAAAGTATTATTAATAATTAAATAAATGTAAATAAATACTATGAAATAATAATAAAAATATTAATAACAATAAATGAATGAATCAAATATGATTACATATTATTAATTAAACGTAATAAATCTAATTCGTTAGTCATCATGGACAAATATAATTACATTGATAATAAGGATAATTTACTGAGTGATTGCAGGGCTACTTCTAAGACAGTTTAAGTGGATGGGCTAAAATAGTTTTTTTGTGTTTGTATTGGATCACAATAACACAAATCAATCAAAATGTTGATATATATATATATATAATATATATATATATAATATCTATATGCTCTTATTTTATTTTAGTAGGTGATGACATAACAATAACCCCAACAATTATATCTGAACACAACATTATATTAATACAATTAATGTGATGAGAGCCTTAAAGAAAATACACAAACCAAAGAAGGTAAACTTTAGGTTTTTATCCTAACCTCTAAGACTATAAATTGAGAAGAAGCAGGTCAAATATGGAAAACAGTTTTCGTAAAAAAAAAAAAAACTGAAGAGATGCTCATAATCTTAAAAGAAATGACGCTTGAAGTTTTAGGAAAATATGTTCTCAAAGAGCAAGAAAAACGGAAAGATTAACTATTTCGAGAGGCAAAGGCGAGCAATATTTCACAAAAGAAAGAGACTAGCTATAAAATTAATAAACTGCACGGACAAAACTAACAGAAAAACGATACGAGAAAAAATAAAGAGAATCGCTGAAGAAATATAAGCTCTCCTTAAAGGTCATTCAGAGAGGGAAGAAAAAAATGCAGTAGAAATAATAAAGGAAAACCCAAAATACTTCTAAACTTTATGAAAAACAAAACAGGAACTTGCGCCACTATCGGGCTCTTAAGAAATAAAAGTAATGAACTAACTGACTATCTAAAGGAAATATCTGAAACACTGAGAGCTCAATATGATTCAGTTTTCGGTACCCCAAAAAGTGAAAAAGTGGTCGCTCATCACAATACCTTCTTTGCAGAAAGACTACACAGAGTGAATATAACCGAGTTTGACTTTGGCCCGAAAGAGATAGAGCGAGCTATAAGGCAAATAAAATCGCATTCAACTGCAGGTTGGGACAACTGGGTGCCTTGGTGATTAAAAACTGTAAGAATGAAATAGCTACATACCTGTATTGGCTATGGAGAAGATCGCTGGACACAGCGTGAACATTGTCCCTATACATAGAAGAACTATAGATCAGTGTCAGACATGGTCAGTAAATACTTTAGATGTATTTAAATAATAAATACATTACTTGAAAATAAAAGTAATTAAATACTAAATAAAATTCAGGTTTTCAGAAAGTATTTAAATACTAAATACATTATTCCTAAAATGTATTTAAATACATTCCAAATACAATTTAGATACTTTTCAAAAAGCACATAAAATCATTAACATCAGCTTAGAGTCAAATAAATCGAGAAGTCGCAGAAGTAGACGCTGCAATTGTTTTGTGGCACAGAAGACATAAAGTCTTCACTTTACTACCATCTTTGGAAGTTATTCCGAAATATTTTCCATCAAAAAGTGGGTGCAGATGTGATTCGCTATTTTAATTTCACTTCCACCATCAACAACTTCCATTTTACCACCTTCTTTTCCACTACTTTCACTTGCTGCAGCCATGTTACAAATGTTGTTCTCGTCTAATATGATCAATAGGCTAAGCTAATTGCACAGTTAGCACTGAACTTTGCACAACCACATATGACGATGCCTTAGGATAGACTGCCGGCTGCCGCACTGCAGCTGTGAGTCTGTGACAATCGCCACTACAGCAGGCTAGAAGTTCCATTTTTCAAAGTGCTTCCAGAAAGTTCCAGCCTGCTGAGCCTGGAACTTTCTGGAAGCACAAGCACCTTAAAAAATGTTTTACTGTGTTCTATGGTACCAGTTAAATACTGGGTGGTTAATACTGTACATCCTCGCAAAATTGAACAGTTCACAAAAAAATATTTTAAAAGTGTATTTAAAAACAGGTATTTACAAATACTAAATACTTTTCGAAAGTATTTAAATACGTAATTAAATATACTCTCCAAAAAGTATTTATAAATACATGTATTTAAATACGTATTTAAGTATTTTCAAGTACATTACTGCCCATGTCTGATCAGTGTCGCTGACATCAAATCTCACCAAAATACTCTATTTGAAAGAATTAGTAGATAAAATTTATGCCTTCCTGGAGACACAGGAAAGAGTCACCGAGAACCAACACAGATTCCGATCAGGAATGAAAACAATGAGAACTATAATGTAATATTCACAGATTTTGCTAAAGCATTCGACAATTGTGATCATGATATAATAGCATATAGAATGAGACATATGGGAATAAGGGGCAAAGT
>JAJOZX010014324.1:30000-52500 GCA_023014485.1 Bathynomus jamesi
TTAATATAAAGAGATTCCAAAATTCTAAGTGAGTTAGGACAAGAATTACAACCGAGAATTTTAAAATTATCTAAAGTGACATCAGTTTTACATTTTATACTGTGTTCCCGAATACTGGAGGCTTCTTTTTTATTTAAAATTTTACCTGTTCGGCAACTTATTCCCATATGCGAATAAAATCTAGTCCTGAGGGAGCGCACGGTGCTGCCAATGTAAGTACCAAGGAGACACCTTGGGCAGGTAAATAAATATACAACACCGCTACGCAACGAATCAGGAGTTCGATCCTTCGCTGAGAAAAAGCTACCTAACGTTGCGCATTAAAGAAGACTTTTCATGGCATTTGCATTCCTCCTTGTCATTGGATTTCTCCTAAATATTATATATATATATATATATATCAGTGACGTACATTCAGGGTAAGTTAGGTAAGCTGCGCCTACCCTAATAAAAAGATTATTAAAGATATTAAAGACAGTACCGTATTTTTCAGAATAGTCTACAGTACATACCCACTAGCCAATTATGAAGTTTATCATTAGCTACTACAATCTATATTATAATAAGAGAGCTGTCCGTCTGTCCGTCTGTCTGTCCGTCACACTTTCAGAAATTGTGAGAAAAAATTGAGAAAAAAATTCAGAAATTGTAAAAAAAATTCAGAAATTGTATTACGGGCGGCAATGTGAAGCTCAAGATTTTCATGACTGTGTTCTTTTCTGTAGTTTAGCAATGGGGGAAGGGTGGGGGTGGGGTAATTGGGGATGGGTGGGGTAATGGGGAGTGGTGGGGGTAATGGGGGAGGGGGTTAGCCCCCAAGTTGTATGAATGGGGGTGAGGAGGTTTGGGAGATACCAGATTCAGAAATGTTGACACAATGTGAAGCTCAAAATTTTCACGGCTGGGTTCTTTTTGTAGTTTAGCCTGTTTAACCGTCAGCGAAGCGGCGGGAACTGTACTAGTTACTATAATAATATAATATGTACATATAGTGCGTGTGCTCGCACGCAATACCGCTTACCCTGTAGGCGTACTCACCGTACGCCACTGATATATATATATATATATATATATCCCCGCAAGGGGGTTCTAAGCTCGTGCTCTTGAGTGCTCTTTGTGCTCGTTTGTACGTGCTTGTTCCTGGAGGTTTCACGTGCGCCCTCCCGGCCCTAGCACCCAAGGATGATGGGGCTCGACCCTGCAGTCCTTGTCATCCTTGGTCTTTTTCCACTTTGACTGTCCCCTCCACCCTTTCTTTTTCCTCTGTCTTTCCTCTCACTTTTTCTTTGTTTTTCCGCTGAGATATGCCCTTTAAATAGAGGCGAATCGGTTCTTCCTGAACTAAAAAAAAAAAAAAATATATATATATATATCAAAATCAATAAACTAGAAAAAAATACAAAGAAATTTCACATCCAAGATTGATGACTGCAAAAAACTCAACTACTGGGAAAAACTACGTACATTAAATCATATTCGTTGGAAAGAAGAAGAGAGAGGTACCCAATAATATACATAAGAAAAATATTAGGAAAACTAGTACCGAACCTCAAACTGAATCCCTATAACCACCCAAGCAACACTGAAAAATAAGAAAAGTAGAATGTGTAGTGTTCCTGAAATAAAGGCCAGACAAAGAACATCCTCAACTGAAAGAAAATTGTTTTGTTGTCAAAGAGTCAAGACTATTCAACCAGAGACAACAGAAACATCACAGATGTCAACATTGAAGTCTTTAACAGAAAATTAGACGCCGAGCTCAGGATGGTTTCGGATGAGCCGGATATACCTGGGACAGGCATGTGAGGTGGAAAGCTCAGCACAGTAATTCTATCCAGCATCATATCAGGTCTAGAGAAATTTGAAGAGAGACCGACGCACGAAACATCTGCAATATATATATATTTATACATATACACAAACACTACATTATTTTTTCTTTACAAGCTCTTTCATGCACTCTTTTTAGTCCATTTATATATTATTTACTACACTTTTCTCTAAAAAAAATCCATTGAAACCTAGGCTTAGTACACAAAATCACGACTTTTCAATTTGTATTTTATTAAATTTATTAATTTGACGCCTGAAAATTTTGGATCTTGTGGGTTATAACTAGGGCGGTCAAAAGTCAATAAAGTCAAATTGTTTCCTATGGGGCACTTTTCGCTGAAACGACTGAAAATGCAATAAAAACACCTGTAGGGGGTATATTACCAAAGTTAATAGGTCAACCAAAAGTCAACTTTTACCTGTTAGGTCAAAAAAATAGCAATGAGGTAAATAAAGTCAATTTTTTGGAATAAATAATTAAAATAACTAAAAATTGGCATCTTTTTGTTTAACTGGCAACTTCGCTGCTCGTATTTGTCTTATTCAGTTATGTCCGTTCTGGTTTTGGGTGTGGTTGTGTTGTATGTATTGTGGTTACTGGTTACCATTTTTGATTTGTGATTTTTCTGATTTGTGATTTCACTGATTTCGATTTCTTTTGATTTCAGATATTTAAAATGCCAAAAGTTGCAGTTAGTTCTATTGCTAAAGTGCGCGCTATAATTGCAAAATATCCTAATGAATTCATTTGTTCAGGAAAAAATGAGCTATACTGTCAGATTTGTTGTGTTGTGGTCAAGCATGACAAATCCTTTTTGTGGATAAACATCGCTCTACCCAAAAGCACCAGCGTGGTATAGACCAAAATGTGGGAAATGAAAAGACGCAAACTCTTTTAAAGTACAAGTCTTCAGATTTTTCGGAAAAACTTGACTACATTTCTGTCAACCAACATACCTCTTCATAAGTTGAGCAACCCTCATGTGAAACAATTGTTCTCTGAATTAGGTGTAGCAGTGCCTTGCGTGTCAACTTGCAGATCAATAGCAATGAAACAGGCAGAAAGCGAGTTAAGTAGAATAAAACATTTGCTAGAGGGTAATTAGTTTTCCTAATTGTTGATGAAAGTGAAGTAAGGGGCTCAAAATATTTGAACATACTTGCTGGATCTATTGATGTTCCCAAGAAAACATATTTAATCAGGTGCGATGTTCTTCTTGGAAATGTTAATGCACGAACTGTCATACACAAGATTGACGATACTGTAAAAGAATTCGAGATACCAAGAGAAAATTTCTGTTTACTTCTGTCTGATGCAGCTCGTTACATGTGTCAGCTGGAGCGACACTCAAGCAACTTTTTCCAAGACTTTTCCATGTAATGTGTCTTGCGCATCTGTTACATAATTGTGCGATGCAAATAAGAGCATTTTATAGTGATGTTGACACTTTAATTGCATGTGTCAAGGCTTCTACTCTTAAAAACAAAAGAAGGAAGGAATTGTTTGCTGAAATAGGAACTCCTCCAGAACCGATTGTAACACGTTGGGCAAGCTGGCTGAACGCTGCTTTTTATTATGCAGACAATTTTCCAAATGTGAAGACAATTGTGGAAAATTTTGAAGATGAAGGAATCATTGTTCAGAAGGCTAAAGAGAGTGTTGCTAATGAAAACTGCCAAAGCAACTAATGTCAATCAAAATGAATTATAGTTTGATTGCTAGCTTAGTGACTAGGATGGAAGCATCTGATTGCACCATTAGAGAGGCATATGAAACCATTTCTTCTATCAACCTTGGCGAAGATATGTGTTCAGTCAAACAATACATTGAAACAAGACTCAAGACAAATGGTATTTGTGAAATAATTAACCTCAGTAGACCTGAAATCTCACCAACAGTTTATGGTCAGCTTTTGCAATGTCAACCAACAACTGCCGCTGTAGAGAGATCTTTCTCCATGCTTAATAAATTATTAAGTAAGGATCGCAATTTTTTGCCAGAAAATGTCGGCAAATACTTCATAATTTACCACAATCAGTCAACTGATGTAGAAGAGCAAGAATAAGTAATTAAAGTATCGTTTTTATTATTGAAAGTAAAGGCAACTTTATAAGTCAATTTTTTCAATTCGTAAGGTCAACTTTCTTAATTTTTTCGGTCAACTTTTGACTGCCCTAGTTATAACCCATCATTTACTTAATTTTTCATATAATACAACAACCCACAAGATCCGGTTTTCTTATGTACAATTTAAATCTGAATCTATTTTCTTCTATGGTATTCCTTGTGCAAATTGATATTAAGGGAGATATAAGCAATTTTTGGATCGATTAAAATCGATTGAAATAGTATGGTGGGAATTAATTATTCGTTTTACCCTTCCGGTCGATTTTGATACGAGAATAGGTTTTTCTGGTGTATTTTGGTGTGTTTTATTCGAATCTGACCTTCATTTCTTGTGCAAATGAATTACTGAATGCCCGGTTAGGTTAATTGAATGCCCGGTTAGGTCAACTGTACGCCCTTGATGATTGGTTAGGTTGTGATATTTTCGTTAGTTTTAATGAAAATATCACGACTTAACCCAACTAACGAAAATATCACGACAACCTAACCAATCATCAAGGGCGTACAGTTGACCTAACCGGGTATTCAATAATTAATTTGCACAAGAAATGAAGGTCAGATTTGAATAAAACACACCAAAATACATCAGAAAAACCTATTCTCGTATCAAAATCGACCGGAAGGGTAAAACGAATAATTAATTCCGACCATACTATTTCAGTCGATTTTAATCGATCCAAAAATTGCTTATATCTCCCTTAATATCAATTTGCACAAGAAATACCATAGAAGAAAATAGATTCAGATTCAAATTCTACATAAGAAAAACTGGGATCCTCTGAAGATCAGGGCCCCCAGCCTTCTTTACTTAGCTTTATAAGGCTAACTAAAGAAAATATCACGACCTAACCTAACCAATCGTCAAGGGCGTACAGTTGACCTAACGATTGGTTAGGTTAGGTCGTGATATTTTCGTTAGTTAGCCTTATAAGGCTAACTAAAGAAGGCTGGGGGCCCTGATCTTCAGGTGATCCAAAAACCGGATTTTGTGGGTTGTTGTTGTTGTTTAGCCGATCAGCCCACCCTGATCGAGCAAGCCGGCGGCACGCAGGTAACCGATCGCCCTCTCCGGAGTGGACCAGAGGTTCAGCGCACTAGTGATGTTGTTGTGTTCGTTGTTGTGCTAGAGCGGTACAGTCCGTCATAATGTGTTCAATTGTTTGTGGTGTGTCTTGGCACAGGTGGCAGGTGTCGTCTATGGAGTTGTCTAGTCTGTGTTTATATGTCCGTAAGTTTGGGTGATGTCCACATCGGAATCGTACTAAGTTAACTCGATCCGATCTGCTCAGGCTGATCTCTGACCTGTTAATGGGTGGCGGCTTCGCACCTAGGACCGCATTCGGACCGAGTCGTGTCAGTGCTTTGTGGGTTAGATGTGTGTGTATGTGTTTTCTGTACTGTGTGATGTCTGTGGGGCGTGGTATGGAATGGAGTATTTCGTTATAATATCTCTCTGGTGTTACCTTAATGGTGCGAGGTGTTGGTGCATGATTGTACATGTAGTGGCAAGGGTGTTGTGGGTTAGTTGTCGCTGCTGCCATGAATTGTGTTCCCTCATGTCTAAATGTTCCCTAACTTTTAGTATTTTTGTTTCTGTGTGCAGGTGTTCTATTGGTGTTGTTTGAGTGCATCCTGTAATGATACGAAGTGCGTTGTTTTGTATTGTTTGTAAGGTGTTTATGTGTGTGTTTGAGATAATGGGTGCCCAGCATGGGCTAGCATAGTCCATAACTGAGCGAATATATTGTTTGTATATGAGTGATGTTGTTTCCTGCTGGTGTCCAAAGTTTGTGCCTGTTAGTACCCTAAGCGTGTTAAGTCTTGACGTACATTTGGTTTTAATGTCCTGAATGTGTTTGCAAAAGATAATGATGTGTTGTATGTGACACCAAGTATTTTGGTTCTGTGAGTGTGTGGAATGTTGATGTTGTTTAGTGTAAGCTGTGGAATTACCTGGTGTTCTTTGTGTTGTTTGTAAGCAAGGTGATGGTTGATTTTGTGGGCGCTACTTTGAGTCTATTGTGTGAGCCAGTCTTGTATACTGTTTATGTATGTTTGTAGGTTATTTGTAGCGGTGTCGATGTTGTTGTGGGTGGATGTTAGAGTGATATCATCTGCATATGATGATAAGGTAAGCTTGTATCTATGGGTGTTGGAATGTCATGCATGTTAAGTTGAAGAGTGTTGGTGAGAGAACAGAGCCTTGAGGGACCCCGTTCGGAAAAAGCTTGTTTTTGGATGACTTGCCATTAAATGTGACATGTGAGTATCTTCCTGAGAGATAGTTGCTCAGCCACCTTTTGGTGTTATTGTGCATGTTTGTGTTGAGTATTTTGTTTATGAGAGGGAAGCGTGGGATAGCATCAAATGCTTTACTAATGTCTATTGTTGCTAATAGTGTACGTTGAGCTGGTCTTCTGGAGTTGATGCCATCCATGATGTGCTGCGTGAGGTTAGTGAGTAATGTCGTGGTTGAGTGGTGAGGTCTGAATCCATGTTGAGTAGGCGATAGTGGTATGTGTGGGTTGGTGATTTGTAAGATTAGTCTTTCTGTTACTTTGGAAGGTGTGCATAGTAAAGTAATGGGTCTATAGGAAGCTGGTTCTGTTGGATTTTTTGTTGGTTTGAGTAGTGTAATAATTTTACCTTGTTTCCATATGTCAGGAATAATACAGTGTTGGTATGAATATGTGCTGATATTTGTGAGAGCTAATATTCCTTGTGGGCCCAAGTGTTTAAGGTGTATGTTAGATATGTTGTCCTGGTCCAGTAGCCTTCGAATTCTTAATGTTTTTGATGATCTTGGTGGTCTGGTCTGTATTGAAGGGTGTAATGGTCATGTCGAGTCTGTAGGTTTTCTTGTGTCTGGCTGTTTGTCTGTCTGCATGTTTCTGGTTGTTGTCTCTGTTTAAGTGACTTATCTTTGCGTAGTGATTAACTAGAATGTTAGCTTGTTGTGTGTATGTTGGGATATTATTTTGGCTGCGACAGATAGCCGCGTGTGAGGTGTGAATGCCGCTGTTAGAGTGGGTAATGCTGTTTATAGTCTTGTATAGCCTGTATGTATCTGTGGAGTGGTTTAGTGTTGTTATGAATTCCCTGAATGTTTCTGTTTGTTTTTCTTTGAGTTTGTTGTTTATTTCTGTGTTGAGCTGTTGTATCTGCTGTTTTATGGCTTCTGTGTGTGGTGTTTGTGTGTTATTTTGAGGTTGTTACGTTGCCTTATGAGGTGGGCTATTTCTCTAGTGTAATTTGGGTTGTATTCCTAATGTTGCCCTTGGGTATGTATTTGTTTGCATTATTGAGAATCTGATTAAATGTCTTGAGTGTTGTATCGATGTTAATGATGGGTGTGCTGTTTAATGTGGTGAATTGTTCCTCAGTCTGTATTTTGAACTGTTCCCAATCAGCTTTCTTGTAATTTCTGTAAGTGTGCCTAAGGCTGTTGGGGCAGAGTGTAGAATGTGTTGTAATGATGATGGGCAGGTGGTCTGATGACAGTTGTTTTTCTGTTCTCCATTGTGTATGTGTTGCTAGTGAGGGGGAACAGAACGTTATGTCTGGGGAGGAGTTTGAGTATCCTGCTTGATGTGGTATGTGTGTATGTTCTTCTGTATTGTTAAGAATGAAGAGGCTGTTTAGTTGTGTGGCTATGTTGGCGCCTCTGGTGTTGTTTTGGTTGTGCAGGTACCAACTAGTGTCTTTGGCGTTGAAGTCTCCTCCTAAGATGACATTAGTGAGAGAGGCAAGAACGTGAGTTGTTGTATTATATGAAAAAAATGAAGTAAATGATGGGTTTAACCCACAAGATCCAACATTTTAAATTCATAAGCGACACACTAACTGAAACGTTAACAAGTTTCAATTTCGATAGTCAACTGTATACAGTATACTGATCACTTAAAATATACGATCATCTCAGCATACGTATCGAAACGTAAAACACAAATTAAACGGCTGCAAACGTCCGTTTTATATAAGTTAGGATTTGTTTTGAATTTAAACGTAAATTCAAAATATATCTAATAATGATTATTCAAATATAATACTGTTAAAACAAACATTATTTATCAGTAAGTTAAAACCTTATATTGCTTAAGGGAAATTAATCCAATTTATCGAATTCAGTTCAAGCCATAACCTATAAGCAGGTTCCATGTATACTTTTATTGGTTCTTGGCATAAACTTGGGTCATCATGGCCCCTTCCTAATACCTCACCAAAATACCAAACCTTTTTCAGACGATAAAAAATTGGATAAAAATTTGTGTCAATATGTGACACATTCATTAAAAAACTGTACACATTTTTTTGTATATATATATATATATATATATATATATAAGCAAACAACCACAGGGAAAAGGAAAAGGAAACACGAAGTCCGAGCGCTTTCGTGATATATTCACATCTTCAAGGAGAAACAGAAAATAGCTGTGGTTGTTTGCTTATTAATAAGATCACGTGTTATTCTGTGATTTTAGTGCATATAATATATATATATATATATATATATATACTGTATATAGGCTATACTAAATTGGCTCTTTTCTTATATGGGTTGGGCGCTTTAGCGGGCATCGCCCTAAGCCCATCCTTCTTGCATAAAAAACAAAATATATATATCCAGGCAGATCCAGATTTTCCTTTCGGGGAGTGGTGGGGGGTGGACATATATTTATATAACAAATTTATGTAATATACAACAAAAAGGCTAATAATTTCGTGAAAACCGATCAATAACATTGTCTACGTTAATGCTAAAATTTTGATGGATGTGCATAAGGGTCAAACCATCCCATTGCTCTTCCACTAAATACTGCAAATAAATTTATAACTTACATATATTTATAAAACTGTGATTAAGAAGAAAATCACAAAAATATTTTTAAAAAATACTTGCCTACTACATGTGGAACGATGCACGCTAGGCGGAACACCTTTTGCTGATGAGAGCCAAATCTTACTTCGATCTGCTCCAAAATATATATGCCTCAAAAAATGGTACATACAATTTCCTGTGATAATATGAAGTAACATCTGAATTAACAAGATGGCGTACATGGCAGACGTATGTGTTCTGGCATCTACATACATACATACACATATACAATAACAATTGCAATACAATAACGGATAACACCACCTTGGTTGCAACATATATCACATAATTTTCAAAAATAAATCAGTGATTTGAAAAGGGCTAGACTCTACCAAGCGAATGAAACTAGCTTTATTAAATTTTTGCTTATATTATTGAAAAAAGTCAGAAATTTCGTGGGGGAGTGCCCTGGCACCTCCCCGGATCCGTTCTTGATATATATATATATATACACACACACAGAGTGTTTTATAACATGTAGGACGCACTTTCAGGATGGATTCAGGACCTGAAAACAATGAAAAAAATGTATATAAACATATGCCCGAAATAGCTTTGTTTCCGAGTTACAGCCCGTTATGTGTTACAGTGAGTATCCGCCTTACCTTTAAAGGAAGTCCTCAAAATGACAGCCTTGCGCTTGAATACACGCCTGAACACGCCTCGTCATAGACTGCCTGACGCGTTCAAACATTCCAGGTATTGCTCGGATTTTCTGGCATCTTTGTTTTACACGTTGGCAAAGCATTTCAACGTTGTCAATGGGTGTCACGTAAACGATGGATTTCAGATGACCCCACAGGTAAAAATCGAGTAGATTCAGGTCCGGGGAGCGAGCAGGCCATGCAATGGGTCCTTCACGGCCTATCCATTTATCAGGGAAATTGTCATCCAAATATGCATGACGGAGCGCCGTCATGCGTAAACCACATACGACGTCGGACACCAAGAGGAACTTCCTCTAGTAAATCGCTTAAATGATTCCTTAAGAAATTGGAATAGGATTCTCCTGTTAATCTTCCAGGCAAAACAAAAGGACCGATTAAATTGTCGGCAGTAAGTCCTGCCCATACATTGATACTAAATTGTTGTTGGTGCCTGGACTGGATGATGGCATGCGGATTCTCTTCGGCCCAGTGATAAGTGTTGTGAAAATTGATCACGCCATTTCTTGTGAAGGTAGCCTCATCAGAAAACAACACGGAGGCTAGAAAAAGAGGATCGCGAGCACATTTTGAAGAAACCAAGTACAAAAAGACTCGTTGTGGGAAATCAGCTTCAGTAAGGCCTTGTACTCTCTGAATGTGATATGGGTAAAGCTGTTGTTCCCGTGAAATTCTTCACACAGTTGTTTATCTTACACCCTCTGCTGCTGCTATTCTTCGGGTGCTGACACCAGGATGTTCCTCCACGCGATTCAGGACCCGCTCCTCCAACTCAACAGTTCTGGCGCTGATTGGTCGGCCACCATCTGAAACTCGCTTCTTGAATGATCCTGTATCACCAAGACGCTCGTCTATTCTTTGAAAGGTCTTCTTATCTGGCAGACGGCGATTACGAAACCTTTCTGCATACAGACAGGGCCGGACTTTCACCTGCTGAGGCCCTAAGCTATATGAAATTTGAGGCCCTTCTCTAAAAAAATTCGGGTAAAAAAATTTAAAATAATTATTACTATAATTATTATTTTTTATATTAATGTTAATGATAAAGAAAAAATAATATATATACAGTATATATATAATTTTTGATGAATTAGTGTTAAAGAATAAAAACTAATGATAAAATAAAAATATATTTAAAAAAATGAGGCCCCCGAGGGTGTGTGGCCCTAAGCTATAGCTTATTTAGCTTATAGGTAAGTCCAGCACTGCATACAGACGTCTTGCTGCGGCCGCATTACAATCGGCAAGTCCATACATGAGATGCATGTTTGCCATTTCTATGTTTGAATAAACCTCCATTCTCACTTCAAATGCACACTAATTACTGAATAGCACAAAAACTTTTAAGTTTGTTTTTCACTGGACTGCACTTATTCACGTTAAGAAGTTACGAATACGAACAGTGAAACACCGCGCTGCACCTCTGACTGATTGATGACTCATACTCAACGATATTGAAACATGTCATAGAGTGTACGAAACATTACAATCGGCAAAGGCCATACATGAAATAAGACTCGTACACACTCACAAACATTGTCGTCAAGCAGTGTTTGTAAACAGTTTGCGGAAAGAATTATTGGAACACAAAACGGGCTGTAACTCGGAAACAAAGTGATTTCGGGCATATGTTTAATGTTTATATAAACTTTTTCATTGTTTTCAGGTCCTGAATCCATCCTGAAAGTGCTTGCCACATGTTATGAAACACCCTACACATAATATATATATATATATATATATATATATAATATATATATATACAGGGTGTCCCGTAAGTCTGGACCCATAGGGAAAAATAATAAAATTACAAAATAGTCCAAAAATTTATTACATAATCTGTTCAAAGTGTCCGCCGTTGTGTCGCACACATAGTTGAAGACGCAATCTCCACTGCGACAGCACTTTCTGAATCACAGTCGCAGAAATTTCTTGACACGCCTCCACAATGCGTGCTTTAAGGTGGAAAATGTTCTGAAGTTTGACCTCGTACACTTTGGCTTTCAAGTGGCCCCACAAATAAAACTCCAGCGGAGTAAGATCATAATAAAAAAATAATAAAAATAATAATAAAAAAAATATATATATATATTATAAATAAATTTTTGGACTATTTTGTAATTTTATTATTTTTCCCTATGGGTCCAGACTTACGGGACACCCTGTATATATACTAGGGGCACTCAATATATTTTGCCCCACCTTTTTTTCTTAGCTAAATAATAGGCCATAGAGCTGAAATGTCTTTTGAGCCGTAAGTTTGAACTTTCTGCGCTTCACATAACCAGATTTTTACAGTTTGAACCTCCCCTTCTTGTATAAAACCGCTTTTAAACGCCCTTGTATAAAACCGATGGTTAACGCAGTTTCGAAAATGGCGTCTGACAGTGATGTGCGTCGTAAACAGAGAGCTGTTATCGAGTTCTTAATCGCTGAGAAGGAACCAGTTGGAAATATTCACAAACGTCTACAAAACGTTTACGGAGATGCTGCTGTTGATCGAAGCACAGTTGGACGCTGGTCTAAACGTGTGAGATTATCGGAGATAGGGAGAGCCAGCCTCGATGATGAGCCACGCAGCGGGCACCCGGCATCGGCTGTGATATCTCACACTGTGCAACGTGCTAACATCATCATTCGATCAAATCGGCGCGTCACATACATGGAGCTATAACTGGAGTTAGGAATTAGTGAAGGAAGTGTGAATACGATAATTCAGCAACTGGGATGCTCAAAAGTGTGTTCACGATTTGTTCCTCGCGAACTGACTGAAGATCACAAAGCCCAAAGAAAAGAAATTGCTTCTGAGTCGTTGGTTCGATACGAGACAGAAGAGAATGACTTTCTTTCACGAATTATGACTGAGAATGAGAATTGGGTACACCACTTTCAACCTGAAACAAAACGCCAATCCATGGAATGGCATCACGCAGACTCCCCACGCAAGAAAAAGTTCAAAATGGCTCCCACTGCAGGAAAGGTTATGGCCACCATCTTCTGGGACATGAAAGGGGTGAGTTTGGTGGCCATTATGAAGAAAGGACAAAGAATCAACTCAGAGGCATATATTGCTACCCTACAGAGACTTCAGAGACGTATAAAGCGAGTTCGACCGAAGACAAAACTGGAAGACGTCCTGGTTTTGCACGATAACGCAACACCACACAACCGTTTGCAAACAAGAGAGGCCATCACAAAAATGCGCTTGACTGCGTTACCCCACCCTCCATACAGCCCGGATCTGGCACCTTCAGACTTCCATTTGTTTGGGCCAATGAAAAATGCTATTCGTGGAAGAAAGTTTCAGAGTGACGATGAGGTTGTTGAGGAGGTTAAGAGGTGGCTCCAACGGAACCCAGCGGACTTTTACCAGCAAGGAATAAAGGCCCTTGTTTCGAGGTGGAGGAAAGCCGTAGAAAAGGATGGAGATTATGTGGAAAAATAAAAACTTGTAAAAAAGGTATGTAACTACTCGTCTACAAAATTTCTGGAACTTACAAGGAAACTTGGAAAGAAAAAAAAAAGGTGGGGCAAAATATATTGAGTGGCCCTCGTGTGTATATATATATATATATAATATATATATATATATATATATATATATATGTGTGTGTGTGTGTGTGTGTGTGTGTGTGTGTGTGTGTATCAGTGAAGCTATTATATCGCATTAACATTTTACTTTTCTTGCTTTCTTATTCACAAAGTCACTTTTGATGTTAATAAAATTGATTTGTTAAGCTAACTCACCTTCTATTCAAAGAATAGCCGAGTTGCTTAAGCAATCTTGAGAAATAGCAGATCTTTTGTAGTCGTTATTTATCACTGTTAACTTGCTGAAACTTCTTTCCGCTTCTGTCACAAAATTTTGGCAGAAAATTCCTAAAGCTTTGCAAATTTTACTGAAAATGGGATGGTTTTTATGAGAAACTTCATTCAGCAGATTTAGTAGTGGCATTTCACTCCTTGTCGAATATACGTAGATTTAAAAATTCTCTTCGAGTGCAGCATTTGACAAGGAAAATTTTCAGGAAGATCTTTACGATATTTTATAGTCAAAAAGAAGTTCAGATGCTTCCTCTAGTTCGTTGGGTTGTAGTCTGACGTGCTAAAGAATGGAACGACAACAGTTAGGCAGATATTTGTAGTTGCTTTGAATCTATGTTCTAATTCACTTCTAACTTTGTTCAACGTACATAGAAAATATGTCTTTTGAATGAATACTCTTCATGATCACACTTAGAGTGACTGGTGAATGGTTCATCTTTTCCTTTTTATCTTTTTCTCCCGTGGAAACTGAGATACAATGTCAATAAGTTCTGCTGCAAGCCTGGCCTCTGACAGAATATTGTGCTAATGAACTCGAAATTGTCTAAGTTCTGCAACTACATCAGCTATTAGTGTTGCCTCTGAATCAAGAGAGATTCCTCATAACTACGAGATTTTGTTTCTCTCATCAAGGCTTGCAAGAACTTTACACAAGAAGATAGTCATTAAAATGTAGGAAAATTAGTTGAAATACTGACGTAATGCCTCCACTTCTGATTTAGCTTCGTGCATCAGATTCAAAACACAGTAGCTTTCCACTGCTAATAGAATATCTGGGAGATGCTTTGCTGTTGGACAGACAACATCAACTCGTGCACTCTAGCGTGTCTGAGTGAGAATGAAGCGAACAGTGTATTTTTCCTGTTAAAATTTTCCACTTCATTAGGCTAGCACTGCAAAAAACAAACAGTCGCTGAATACACCTGAAAAATGTTATTGTTTCAGGACAGGCAGCTGCAGCATTCACACCAACAAGATTGAGAGAATGAGTAACACAAGGAGAGTACTGAGACTTCAAACTGGCAAGTATTATTTCTATTACGTCTTCCCAACTTTTCGATCAAATCAATGAACTTGAGACATTTTTCTCTGATGTAAAAAGATCCATCCTCCTTATTTTGCGGTGCAGTCCTCAGTATGAACACATTTTGTTCATGGTGTGAAACGTTAGACGTAGCATCACAAATAATTGTATAATAGATAGTGTTTTTTCTTTCTGCAAGAATGGCCTTCTGCACGTTTTTACCACAGTTCAATAAATTAATTCTAACTCTCACATGACAGGTAATGTATATTTGCAGGCATTATTTTACTATCATTCTGCTTATGTTTAAATTGATTTAAATGGTTTTGGGTTATGCTGTCATGATGATTCTTATTACCTCATTACCTCAAGAGTTCCAAAAAAGTTTTCATAATGTGGATCACCAATCAGAATATCATCTCTTTGGAATGCCAAACCTCTCGTAGCAACATGTAAAGTAACATCTAATAAACTTTCCAATATTGCTTTCCATTTTGCAGTTTCTGTTCAAGTTTACTATTGAATCTCACTGTCTATTCCCCGTAAGGCCAGTGACTGTTCCAAATGTTTCCACTGACAGTAGCGGGTTTTGTGATTCATGCTCTTTTCATGTTTAAAAATTTTATAGTACACTATAAGGCATTTTCCTCAACTAGTGAATATCCTTCCCTTTTTGTCAGAACACTGCACTATTTATGTTTGCTTTCAAGTTTGGAAAACACAAAACATGAGAAGTAGTATAAAACTTTCTTTGTATTAACACACAAGGGAATTTTTTTCTGCTGTTAGACGACTTGCATGTTAGAAGAAATTCAGGAAAACTCGAACTATCAATAGCTTTGGACTATCAATATCTTCATTATCTTTTTCATTTCATCAAAATTTGGTACACCACATTATATATATATATATATATATATATATATATATATATATATATATATATATATATATATATGGGGGAGGGGTCAGTGGCCCAAAGACATTACTGTGAAAGAACATATTCACTTTAATTAACAGGAGATTTAGGAGCGTCGACAGCAGCAGTAGTATTAATAGACACATTAATAATAATGCTTGAATTAATAATAATAAAAATATCCAGGAAGCTCATTTCCCCAATACGTGGAAGTGAGTGTGCCCCAAAGGTGACCTGACCCAGAACAGAAACAGGGTAACTGGCTGGTTTAACCGCATCCAGTGCCAGTGGCTGGGAACGAACCAGGCCTTTGATTAAATCTTACAGCTGTCTAACTAAAATCATTTCTGGATGGAATGATTTTATTGTTCCTCTTTAAAGGGAATCAACAGACGTTCGGTAGCCCGAAAATAGGACCAGTTTATGCGAATATGGATAGAAGTAGGGTTCAGTATAAAGCAGCCATAAGACGGTGTAAGCAGGCAGAATATTGCATTGGAGCGGTAAAAACTTGTGAGACTAACTTAAATAATGATGATAAGAAATTTTGGAAGTTTGTTAAGAAAGAAACGGGTGCTAAGAATGCCCTCTCCACTCGCAACTGATGGGGTGTCGTGGGAGGAAGATATTGCAAGATTGTGGAAAATACTCTCAAGCATTCTTAAATCTTAATACTGTGGGAAACAGGGCCTGGGAGAGGAATCACAGGCCTAGTGCTACTTTACCCCCCGATCACCTCCTTCTCTATCTTCCAGTCCGGGTCCCTCTGAGGCCCGAGCCATGGTGGGAAGGACTAATCTTAGTGTAGAGTGCAGCGGGACGCCTTTCGGAAGGACCAGGAAAGACACGGGGGCTTCAGTTTCTGAAATTAAGAATCTGATTAAAGAGTTAAAGATGGGCTCTACTTCAGGTGTAGAAGACCTATCGAATGAACAATTAAAGTATGCCAGTGACGTGGTGAGTATCTCATTGCTTTTCTCAGAAATGCTAGCTCATAGTTATATTCTGCAGAGTTTATGAGAGCATATACACCTTGCCCCTTGACAAAAGCTTTGCGAAATAGAAATGAACCTAAAACAAACATTCATCTGCAAGACAAACGAGGAGGAAAACAAGGTAGCAGAAAACATATAAAAGAAAATACTTCAATTCGTTTGCGAAAAGAAAAATGCAGTGTAAAGAGATTATTGGTCCGTTAAAAGATGGGGGAAACTGGATACACAAATAACCAAGAAAAGAATGAGCGATCTGCTTAAGGAGCAATTCAACTCTGTGTTTAGCACCTCTAAGGTCGAAGAAAAAGTAAAAAATCCAGCTGAATTCTTTGACATAGCTACAAATCAGCCAAAATCAAGTTCGGAAACGAATTCATTAGATTTAGTGTTCTTGGAAGATGACATAATTAAGACTGTCACAGATACGAGAAATTCAACACCAGGAACAAACACATGGCGTATCACGTTTCTGAAGAAATGTAAAAAGAGTATTGCCAAGCTTCTATACTTATTATGGAAAAAATCACTCGACACAGGACAAATTGCACCTCCATTAAAGAAAGCGAACATTTCCCCCTTATTCAAAGGAGGTAACAGAACAATGCCTAGGAATTAACGGCCAGTAACTCTCACTCCCACCTTATAAGTGCTTCGAACGGGTAATTGGAGTCAAAATTGCTTACTACCTACAAGAAAAGAATTTCTTCACTACAAACCAACATGGCTTCAGAGCTGGAAGATCATGCCTATAACAGTTGTTAGACCACCAAGAGAAAATACTGGAAGCATTGTGTCAGGTCAAAAACAGATGTAATATACAGTATACTGATTTTGCTAAAGCCTTCGATAAATGTGATCATGGGATTATAGCACACAAACTTAAGAATTCAGGAGTTACTGGAAAATTGGGACGATGGATATTTAATTTTCTGATCAAGCGAACACAAAGAGTGGTAGTAAATGAAGTAAAACCTGAAGTCTCGGACGTTGACAGCTCTGTCCCACAAGATACAATATTAGCTCCATTGTTGTTTGTAAGAATGATTGCAGACATTGATGCAGATATTAATGCCAGTATGGTATCGTGTTTCACCGATGACACAAAGATATGTATGGAAATATCAAACAAAGATGACATAAGAAAATTACAAAATGACATCGAAACATTATTATTGAAGTGGGCAGAAAACAACAATATAAAGGTCAACAAATAAAAATTCCAACTTATAAGGTATGGTAACAACAAAGTGCTACAGAATATAGTGTATAAAACGCTGTAAGACAAACAGATAATACCAAACTCACAAACCAAGGATCTTGGACGATATTAATGTCATCGGATGACAGAGAGCAGTATAACATTGAAATCGCAACAGCTAGAAAAGTCATGGGAATTATCTAGAGGAGCTTCCACTGCAGAAAGCAAACATTATACTAAAATTATGGAAGAGCTTAGTCCTACCAATAATTGAGTATTGCTCAGTGCTCACAAGACATTGCAAATATAGCAGACATATAAAAGACTTTTACGTCTAAGATAGAGGAAACGAAGGGTGAAGACTACTGGTCTCGACTACAATCCCTGAAACTCTACTCTCTGGAAAAAAAAACTCAGGTCAAGCTTTTCACTCCACCTTAGACCTCAGTTTAACGTGGAATCCGAACCACGCCCCATCAGCAGCCCAGCGTCTTAACCACTAGGCCACCTAGGGTACCCATTTATCTACCAACCACTTTCTTTATTGTGTGGAAGGATGAACAGCTGGGTTTTGCTGCGCGCCGGCTGCCGTCGGGTCTCGAACCCGGGGCCGATGGATTCGTAGTCAGCGACGCTAACCACTACACCACCGAGGCGCATCCGGATATATATATATATATATATGTATATATATATATATATATGATTACAAAATCGCCACCACAAGGGTTCGAACCCACAACCTCCTGAATAAAAGGTGAGGGCGCTAACCACTACATTAAGCACCCCTCACCTTCTAGATTTTAAATCTGTTGAGTTTTTCAGCATTAAAACAATTGTGTGGATTCATGCATGATATTTCATATATAGCTCCCTCCAGGATTCGAACCCGTGACCTCCGACTCGGAGTCGTGAGTAGTGACCACTCTAGGCTACGATAGTATAAAAGTTGCATATGTCATCACCGGAAGGAAACCCTATAGGTTTTCACTGCCAGAAGTGTTTTTACGTGTTAACCTCCTGCCCTCGAGTCACTGGGCACTTTTCGCATAGGGAAAATATCCTCCACCAAGGGATTTAACACGTAAAAACACTTTTGAGCGTGAAAGCGCTAGTGTTTCCCTCGGGTGATGAAATATGCGTTAGGTTGTATTAACTCTTATCCGGAAGTATCCTAGCTGTCAGAGCCCACGACTCCGCGTTGCAGGTTCCAAGTTCGAATCCTAGTGGGGAAGGAGTATTTTGCATATGCAAAAAGTGAGCGTGTTCAAGCGTTTCTCTCTCTCTATATATCTCTCTCTCTACACACACACACACACACAGATATATATATATATATATATATATATATATTCTGTAATCATGCAATTCTAAAAAACTTTGGAATACATCAGGTAAAAATTCACAAATCATAACAGGTAATTTATGTGAAAGAACAAAATACCAAAATTACTCTTTGAAATGTGTGGATTTCTATAATGTCTGATTCACCCTTCATTTAATCGGAATCATAAATGCTTATAATATCCATGTTTCCTAAAAAATAAATCAATATATATATATATAATGAAAGCTCCATGTAAAAAATAATATATATATATATATATATATATACACAAAGTAAATAAAAAAAAAAATATATATATATATATATATATATATATATATATATATATATATATATATATATATATATATATAATGACCTGTTGTTATTTAGTAACACTTTTCAATACTCTTTTTATATAATAAAATATTGCTTCTACAAGCTCAGGTTAAACTGAAGGCATATTTCTATTATTTTAACCTATTAATCAATAATTAGTTTAACGTAAGATTAAATGCAACCATATGTCTAGTTGAGGCACATTGTCTCCAAAGTTAAACCCACCTATTGTCTGCAAGAACCGCCCTCCAAACAATTGCCGTCCAATGACAAATTAGAGTTCATTTAATGAACCGCCTCTATTTTAGCTTAAAAAGGGGAAACGACCAGTTAGAGGAAACGTTTCTGGACTGGCTCCGCCCACAAACGAGGGGAATCCCTTTCGGTTGCCGATGGCGAGAGAGTACAAGTGCTTCTGATTATTGAATTAGTGGTATCATTTGATTTCTCCGCTCGATGGTGAGCGCACGGCGTTTCCTCACCGGCATTAATATCATCACTAATAATTTGATATTATCAGTAATAATTTGATCGGTGTTCTTATCCGATTTAGACTTCCGGCTTGAGGAGTCGCATTAATAACGCAATTAAAGTGGTCTTTCCTTTCCCGAGTCAAGAAAACTCGATTCGGGGTTTGCGAATTTATTTTTTTTACCAGCCTTTGCGGGGTGTTAGGCTGCGGCCCAGATTATCCCTTTTCCTTGCGGCTGCCGATTTTCTAGGAAATTGCGGCGGTAAAATGGACTACGCGTACTTAAATCAGGCTGCGGCCGCGGGGTTCGAAGCCTCGTCATGTAGTCTCGGGGGTTCTCTGGGTTCGGGGATGGATGCGTCTCACGTGCCCTATTCCTACAGCGACCTGACCTCGTGTTCGCAAATGCCCTCAGCGTACAGATATTCAGGGGCGGGCGTGCGAGGTTACAATACGGGAGTGGGCGTCGGTGTGGGTTCCCAACAGTGTGGGGTTATGGGGCGCCCTCAAGACCCACGATCAATGTTCCCTTCATCAGTGACTCCAGTGAACCTTCAAAGTAAGTCCTCACAACTTATTAACTTTTTGAAATGACACCACAAACAACCCTTCAAAGAATGTAAATTTCCCCTCACACCCATTAATTGTTAAGAAAAGTGGAATATCTTGAATAAGGTGTCAAAAATCTCTTTATCATCATAATATAATGTAGTGATGATGTCAGCACCACAAATATCTATAAAAAGATAAACAAAATTTTAACAGTGATTAGTTAATAGTTAATATAAAACATCAAAACAACTTAATTATTATGATATAACGCGATATATATATATATATATATATATATATATATATATATATATATATATATATATATATATATATATATATATATATTGTTCATCGATGCATTCATAGTTTGAATGGAAGTATGAAGTGTTAAACATTTTTTCACATATACCTAGTATAGGAATAGTTATGCGTCCATTCTTTATCGCACTGAGGTCACGCTCGTGATCATATATATATATATATATATATATATATATATATATATATATATATACATTTAACTGCAATGACCACGCAGTATATAAATGAATAGAAACGATGTAAATAAGGAGCGTCTCTGCATATTTTTCATTTATTCGTTATTTCTCTTCCCGTGTGCAGAGACGCTCCTTATTTACTGTACAGAAATTTAGAAATTATGGCGTGGCACAGAGGTCTGTTGTTCAATTATGGCACCCAAACCGAATGTTGTACCCCAAAAAATGACTTTATTTACCAAAAGCGATTTTTATACCAAAAAATGGAAATCGCGACGGACCAAATAGAATCGTTTCCATTTCTTTAATAAAAGACTGACGCTTTATTTCTAATTTCACAGAATACACTTATCAAAATCCTAATAAATCAAAACGTAAATAATATTCATATTTTTAAGTGATCTTAAGTGATCTTAAGTGATCTTAAGTGATCAACATTTTTGTAAATATTGATACGGTTTGTGAAGTGAAAAAAAAAAAAAATTATATATATATATATTGATCATTACCCATAAAAGTTTGGTACTAAAAGGATGTTTTGGGATAAAAGCTCTTTCTTCGCTCGTGTTATCGCTTCAAGATCTTAATTGATATTTGGAAATGGAACAAAAATCCTTTAAAATCTTTTCGAAGCATAAATAAGGAAATTAATGCTAAAGATATAAAAAGAAAAACGCTTCTTTCAAAGCTTAAGTTTCATTATAGAAAATTCGATTTGAACTTCAAACTTGAAATGGAACCGCGAATGGGAAATTACAGACACTCAAAACGTTATTTTTAATTTTTTAAATTTTTATTTTTTTAAGGTTTTTAAATTTAGATTTTGAAATTGATGCAGTAAAATTAAGTGGAAGAATCGGCGAATATTTTTTTGTTTTTGGAAGTTTGAAATTATTTTTGGGTTTAGATGCGGTTATTATACGTTTAAATTTCCCACTTGGATTAGTTCATGAGTATTGTTAAAGCCTTTCAAATATCAAAATGGCTGACGATGATTGGCGCTTCTTCGCTGAAAGATATTTGGTCTTTTGTGTGGCGGAGCAATTAAAATAATAAGACTTAAAATTTAGTAAACATGTTAATTTTATTATTTTTAGTTACTCGCGTTTTTAATTGAGTTTTTTTTATTAACTTTTGAATATAAAAATCTCACGGAATTTAAGAAAACTAAAATTTTATATTAATTATGGTTAAATTTAAGTGTTTCGTAACATACAGACTAAAGTAATTTGTTTGCAACTAAGTAAAATGTGATGGGACCTCATTTTAGTTCATATATATATATATATATATACACGGTGAACCCAAAGTAGGTGGACAGTAGGTTGAATACGGTTTTGTGTTATATTATATTATAACTATGGTGTTCATTATAACTATGGTGTTTGTGTTTTATTATATTAAATATTATAACTAAATTTATTTAAATTTTATTTTGTATTATAGTATACAAAAAATTAAATATGTATTCTCAAAATAAACGTTATCATTTACTGTCCTCCTACATTTGGTTCACCCTATATATATATATATATATATATATATATATATATATATCCCACTCTCTCTCTCTCTCTCTCTCTCTCTATCTCAGTTTGCATCATGAAGTTAAGTACGTACAATTTTTCCAAATAATTTTCTCTCTTTTTTCAAACTTTTGTTAATATTCAAACCAAAGATTTTAATTTCGATTTGTGTTAATCGATTTGAGTGTCAATTCCTTTTTCGGAGAGTCTTTAACCGTTTCTGCAATTGCGGAAAAATTTGGCAAAAAGTTATCCGACAAGAGGCAATTGTGATAAATGTTGCGATTTGTCTTATATTTTGTGGTTGTGCATATT
>JAJOZX010014324.1:55000-84887 GCA_023014485.1 Bathynomus jamesi
TATATATATATATATATATATATATATATATATAACGCCGTACACGTAACTCTTCAGAAATTAACTTGTTCGTGGACATGTACTTACAAACTTCCAAGGAAAACAAGTTTCGAATTTTTTTTTTTTTAATTGAAAATTGTACGTTGTTACGAACTCTAAAATTCAGATGTAGTGTCTGTGTCATAGGAAAAGTGGCGTATCACCTACGCAGTCTTTTAATGCTTGTCCGATGCACTTGGAATGTTACGAGTTAAATTAACTTTAAACCGAGAAGTGATTACGTATTTCTTTCGTAATTTACGTCTGGGTGTCGCGATACTTTAAAAAAATACTTCGTAAGTGCCATTTGCAAAGGCAAAAAGGAATGTTCAGTACGCATTTCAAAGAGAAAATGAGTTAACTCTGTAGTTCTCGTCTTCCATTTCCTATAATACAATGTGAAGAAATGTAGAAGTCAGATTGCAGTCTGTAGGGACATTTTGTATATATATGTGTGTGTGTGTGTGTGTGTGTGTGTGTATATATATATATATATATATATATATATATATATATATATATATATATATATATATATATATATATGCAACAATGTATGTATGTATGTATGTATATGTATGTATGTGTAACAATGAAATTGCATTAATAATAATACATAATAATAATAAATTATGTTTTAAGTAATTTACCCCTTTTCGTAATTATTATGCTTAACAGGTATAGGTTAATTAACAGCTATAGGTTAATTATATATTGATAACCAAATACAAGCAATTATAAATGTTGGGTTTGTAAATACCGAATCAAATAAGAGGAATTAGATGTTTTAAGGACTAAATAATTGGTTTAATTCAACCAAATACAGTATAAAAAATCAAAGTCTTTCGTCTGTGAGTATATAACTAGTTTGGGAGAATCTGTTATTATTTTTCGTGAAGTATTTTAGCAGCGGATATTACGATGTTAAACCGCTAAAACAATTTAACAAACTACTGTTGTTTTTAACATGAAAGGAGGACAGAGAGAGAGAGAGAGAGAGAGAGAGAGAGAGAGAGAGAGAGAGAGAGAGAGAATCTACAAAGAAAACTACAGAAACAGAGATTCTGTACAGCATAGAACAACCAGACGGAAACCCTCAAAACAAACCAAAGTAGTGTAACAAAGAGAATGAAAACAACATACAAACTAACGGAAAGAGATTAAAAAGAAGAATAAGGAAAACAAAGAATGAGAAATGAAGACTAAAAGCCAAAGAATAAAAGAGAATGAAGAAGAGGAGGAGGGAGAGAAGGAAAGTTACCGGGATCTCCCACTTCATAATTGGGTTAGAATCGACTAAGGCAGGGAAGGCTGCACAAACATCGCATTGATTACTACAAATATTGTGTGTCGATGTTGCTTCGACGCTGCTGCCGTGAGGGGAGGCTCAGTACTTGATTGGAGAGCCCACCCTGCCTGGCATCGTGGCATCATTTCCAGATGTGCGGAGAACTGTCCTTTCTCTATTACTCTTTCATATACCACCCGTTACCCCTACACACACACACACACACACACACACACACACACACACACATGTTTTATGTACTACTTTCATAAATATTAATTTTCTAACAGTTCTCAATGTGAAAAGAAACGACAATTATTTCTATGATTTTTGTGCAAAATATATTAACTTCTGTGGAAATATCGCAAAAGAATTTGCCGTCTTAATTGTAAACTCCGAAGTACCAAATTCTACTTAAATAAACTCAGTTTAATGCTGCTAAATATAAATATTACAGATTATATTTGTGTAGTCATTTAATTTCCAAAAACAATTAAAACATCGTTTGGTTATGTATAAGTTTGACGGAAGTTCTGAGTTTTATAAAATATTCCTTAATTTTTCATAATATTAGTATATTTTTAAATATATTCTTTGTATATGAAGTTTTCTGTCACTTAAAGCAATTAGGTTTTACATAAAAAGCATATTTTTTGAGAAGTACAGTAATATTCTTCTATAAATACAGTTAAATTCAATGCTTGTTCCGTACACCATTTTTCAGTTAAGGCCTTTGATGAAGGCGGTGGACAGCGATTTAATTAAATGCTTCCAGATCATGCAAGTTCTAAAATTAATATTTCTTCGTTTTTGGGGACATTCATACATCGAACAAAATGTAATTAATTGAATCACTTTCATTCAAATGATCTTGAAAAAGGAAATTCATTACTGAAGAATTTAGATTGAATCTATACCATTTTAAGATAAATGGGTTCCTCAAGGGACGCTCTACTGGCGATCTTCTTACATATCTCTCTGACTCTTCGTCATCCTCCTTTCAGGATTTCTATCGCACTCTATCAAAAGCTTTTGATAGAGTCTGGCACAAATCCCTAATTTCCAAACTGCCCTCTTTCGGTTTCTATCCTTCCATCTGTGCCTCCATCTTTGATTTCCTTTCTGCCCGATCTATAGCTGCAGTTGTGGATGGTCACTGTTCTTCTCCTAAAGCTGTTAATAGTGGTGTTCCTCAGGGCTCTGTCTTGTCACCCACTCTTTTCCTTTTATTATCAGATCTATTAGGTGGCATTTCCTGTCCTATCCACTCCTATGCCGATGATTCCACTCTTCACTTCTCCACCCGCTTCACAAAGCGTCCCTTTCAACAGTCACTCCATGTTTCACGTAGGATGGCTATGATGTACCTGACCTCTGATCTTTCTACTATCCCTGATTGGGGCAGAGAAGACCTTGTAGCTTTCAGTGCTTTAAAAACTCAGTTCCTTTATTTGGCTACTCGTCACAGTCTTCTACACACACGACTATCCCCTTACCTCCAACAACACACAATTCAGTCCTTCCTTTCCTCTTAACATTCATGGCGTTTCCTTTTCTCATGATCTTTCCTGAAAAGATCACATATACTCTCTTTCTAAAACAACTTCTAAGAGGTTAGGTGCGCTGTACCGGCTTCGCAGTTTCTTCACCCCAATTCAGATGCTCTCTCTCTACAGGTGTCTTGTCCGCCCCTGTATGAAGTACGTTTCTGCTGTGTGGGGTAGCTCAACCCATACAGCTCTACTTGAACGGGTGAAATCAACGGCTTTTCATCTCATCAATTCTCCGCCTCTTACTGACTGACTTCAATCCGTCTCTCTTCGCCCCAATGTTGCCTCACTCTTTATTATCGCTTTTGTAACGGACACTGCTCTTCTGAACTCTTTAACGCCAGGGTTAATCAGTATCTTCACTCTTTCATCTACTCAACTGGTGAACTCTGGACAATCATCCTCACTCTATCTTTCCCCCTGTCTATGACCTCCACTCTTTCAAACGCAGAGTGTCCAGGCATCTCATAAACCTTGGACCTTGATTTTGGCTCTCTTCTTCCTCTATGGAGGGGGGAGGGAGCGTTTCTGCGGCATTCGCACTTGGCCCTTCCTTCCTGCATAGAAAAAAAATACTCATTGACGTCTACAATGAGTAGATTTATTACGAGTCTAAAATTTAATTTCATTTGGGTTTTTAATTGCATAAAATATTTAAAAAATTTGCTCTTCTTTTTTTAAATTTTCAGTAAATCAATATTTTAGAAGTGTTTCTAAAGAAGAAAAATCATTTTTTTTTTTTTTTTTCAGTTTTTCCTCTTCAGTTATTAATTTGCATAAATTTTCTGTTTCCGAACAGATGATAAAAGGGTGAAAATGAGCTGTGAAAAGCGCATTGCATTGACTGCAGCCAAGTCCACTCTTACTCTACTTCATATGCAACTCTTTGCAGACTATTCTTTACTTATTTAACCCCTGTTTATACCACAGTTAAAGTCTTTATTACTTTTTAAGTAACTAACTTATACGTCCTTCAACCCATGAGAAGTAGGTCCCACCTAGGCACTGAAGAATTCTACTCTTAAATTATAAGAATCATTTAGAAATGTTTGAGTTTTTATCACAGCATCTCATTGAACAGACATTACAGCATTCTACCTACGTAAAACTGAGCAAGCGACCGTAGCCCACTGGGTAACAGTTTTCCTTATCAGCGAAGTGAAGACACTGAGATCGTAGATTCGAATACTGACGATGCTTAGGCCTAAGTTAGGCCTAAGCTCTATGCCAGTTTCTGACCCTCCTGACTGATAATAAAAACCTGTCAGTTTTCGTACGGTACTGAAAAAGAAACCTGAAATTCCGTATATATATATATATATGTTAAACACAGACCGTGCATGGAACAAGGAACTCTTCTGGGAAAATTAAATCCACTATAGTCCGAATAAGTAATGGTAAATGACAAATACCATAGTTTTTTTCCTTTTTCATGATTTTAGCCCGACGTGGGCAACGGGCCCACGTCGCCCACGTCGGGCTAAAATCATGAAAAAGGAAAAAAACTATGGTATTTGTCATTTACCATTACTTATTCGGACTATAGTGGATTTAATTTTCCCAGAAGAGTTCCTTGTTCCATGCACGGTCTGTGTTTAACATATAATGTTCTCAGGGAACCATTCTGAGTTTGTGTATATATATATATATATATGGCCAAAGGAGATTAAACACCTTAAACGTTTTTGGAATGAAAAAGGCATTAACAGAAGTTACCTGTGACATCACTGATGTTTTTATAGTTTCTTGGTAAGTATGTTTAAACTACAAAATTATATGAAATTCAATATATCAACAGCACATCATTACTTGGAAGTAGAATGTACGTTTCATTTGACTTCATCAGCCAAACTTAAAAAGTTTTAGGGTGATGCAATTCTTTTGGCCAAGGCTGGATTTGGCCAATAGAATTGCATCCCCCCCAAGAACTTTTTAATATTTGGCTGATGAATTAAGTCAAATAAAACCTACATTCTACTTTTGAGTAATGATGTGGCATTGATGTATTGAATTTCATATCATTTTGTAATTTAAATATATTACCAAGAACTGCAAAAAATAAAAAAATATGACATTAAAATTAATGTAGCAAATAATAATTACGCCAAATCTTTCTGAGGAACTTCGCAAATGTTGACAAGTGTTACTAAATTCATTAACAGTACTTAGAATACATCAGTGAAGTTATACGTAATTTCTGTTAATACCTCTCTCATTCCAAATTTTTTAAAGATATTTCAACATTTTTGACCATAACTATATATATATACACTATATGTATATATGTGTGTATATATATATATATATATATATATATATATATATATATATATATATATATATATATATATATAAACAAGGTGGCACGAAAGGACATCAGTGCATAAATTATAATTTTTTTTTAACTAAAAAAGTAATTTTTATTTAAAAATAGTGCCGGCCATGCAACGGAAAAGATCTATTTTCTCTGGCTCTTTTGATTCCTGACTTTTGTACCACCCTGTTTATATATATATATATATATATATATATATGTGTATATAATATATAAGGTATTGGTGCAAAAATAAAACGAGTGGGTAATCTAAATAAAAAACGGAAACGTAATGATGGAGTCGAAGTAAAAACAAAAAGAAACAGGAAAAAAAAAAAACCCGAGAATAGAATCCCCAAAAAGAGTGAAGTCAAAAAAGGAAAATCGCTCCCAGGAATGGAGTGAGAATTCTATTCCGGAAGGAATGGATGCATGTGGAATCATCGGAGCGGAAGAAGGACGTTGATTCCTCGGGACGTTTCCGTTCCTGAAGAAGACTGAAAGAGACGCCGAAACGAATCTGATGACGGCGGAAGGGGCGAGTGACGTAGAGGACGAAATGGGCCTTGAAATGATTGAGAAACCATGAAGGAAATCATCTACCTTCAGAGGTTATTAAGATCGCTTAAAACAGATAAATGAGGGCCAAAGAGAGCTTAACTGCGTGAAGAAAGTTCAATTTGGCCTTCTCTTACAAAATGCTTATAGATTAATGTGTAAAGAATACTTCTTAAAAGGAAATTTAAACCTTACTCTTACGTATATAACGATGTACATGATAGTTACTACGTCTTTGACAACAACATCATGATGTGAATTATTTTATATCTTTTTAAGAGCCGCTCAAGATAAATTCATGTAAATCTCATAAGGGAGCTTATTTTTATGATAAAACACACACACACACACACACACAAATAGGTAAATCTTTTTCTTTGAAGGGCAACTCAGTTGCAACAGCCATTTTTTTTCTTTGGGATGGACGAATGGTTAGAACGTTGTGCTTGCCTATAGCAGTGACCGACTTCAAGACGACTTTATGTAACCAATTACTTCCATTGCCATTTCCATTGGTCTCTACCCACTTCGTGCCATTCCCGATTTTACAGCTGTTGTCATGGATTACATTGAGTTAGGTTAAGGTTTAAAGTTAGCTTAAAGTTAGCTTAAAGGTAGCTTAAAGTTAGGGTAAGTTAATTGTAGGTTTGACTAGGTTAGTTGGCAGTTCTCATTTTGAGTCTTCTCAATTTTGTACCTCGAATGACAATGGAGTTGTGTGAAATGGGGCGTAAGCTTTCTACTCTCATTCGCGGTCCGAAAATGAGAATTCCACATCTGGAATAGATTTTCCTCGTTGTAATGACATAAAGTGAAAGGAAGCGAACCTATTCTATCCTCACTTAGCCTACCTTACCTAACCTTACTTTACCTTATCTGACCTAACTTAACCTAACCGAAAATAAGAAATCCCAGTATGCGAATGAGAAAGAACCGATTTCGGAAAAGTCGCATTTGAAATTCTCATTTTTGGATTTCTCACTTTTCGACGAAGGATAAAATGAGATTAACTGAAGAGACTCTGATGTTAATTGCGTTTCTTATCAGTACTGTTGTTTTAAACGAACAGTATTTCCTTATATATATATATATATATATTATTTTTTAAATCTTAGTCTTGTACAAATAGTGAAACCAATCCAAATCTAAACATTTTTAACTGCTTTGTACAACTGTTTTTATCATCATGATACCATCATCATTATGAGATAATGATGATATCATCATGATATCATCATTATTATCATTAGTCACAACGAAGATAAAATATTAAGATAACTTTTAAAACTTTTACATAAATGAAACTAAAATTAAAAGACAAATAAAAAAAGTATTTTTAAAATCTTTATGATCTTATTTGTTAATAATAATTAATAGGACATTTTGAATGTTATTTCATCTTAAAATGTTTCAGTTATCGAAAGAATTTTTGTGATTCAAATTAGGGTTTTGAGTGAATATAAAAATAGTCTCTAGGAGGTTAAGGTCCGTATCGTTGGCCTTTCGTAAAATTTTAAAGTTTTTGGCTTTCATTTGCTGATCCATTTTATGAGAATGATCGCCGATATTAGAAAGCATTTGTTTAGCTAGTAAAATGTTTGTCCGACTACTACGCCCTCTGTGTTTGTTAATTCAAACTTGAAAACTGGCGAGCCGTTCTGCCAATGTAAGATGAAATTGCATTCATCGCAAGTACATTTATAGATTAGAGATAAGCGAAGAAAGTCTGCAAGTTTTTCTTTGACACGAAAGAAAGATTCACGACTATGAGTAAAAATTCATTTTAAGTCAATTTGAGGATAAACCTTTCTAATCAATGTTTTTAGGGTCCGTTATAAAGTAATTTAAAAACCATTTGATATTCAGACAAAACGCTCTTTCGTAGTTTTCCTGAAAACTTAATATTTAAGTATTTACGATATGTATTTTTCAATGAATTTTGATTGAGAACCGTTTCTTTGAAGAAATTATTTAAAAAATTACATTTTCCTATAAAAAAGTATTTATACGGAAACCAAAGACTTCCCGTAACTTTCTTTATATAGGAATATTATCTTCTTTTGTCTCAAATCACCCCAAAAAGAAGTCTTGAAGACCATTTTCTTCTATCTAAAGAAGTTACGTATCATTAAATGAAGTTATTATATCAAGTAACAAGAAGCTTTGATACCCAAAAGAAGAAAAAACTTCCCCTAAAATGCAGCCTCAAAAAGAAGTTATAAGTTCTAAATTTAGAAGGTTTTATTTTTAGTAACTAAATATTACGTGCTCGGTTCATTAAAATCAAGTTAAAGTTCTCCTTGTATTTAACTGGAGCAAAAGCCTCAAATCTCATTCTCAATCCAGTTAAAAAAGATTTCTATAGACAGACGTAGTCAAGTAATTATTTTTTAGAGTTACTGGAATATCTAGGAATGGTAACGTATTGTTAATATCTATTTCCGCGGTGAACTTAATGTTATTATTTCCTGAGTTGAGATATTCTTAGAAGAATGGACATGATCTAGGACGAGGGTTCTCAACCTTTTCCGGTCGATGTATTACTTTTTGCCACCATGTTTTTCTATAAAGTTGAGGAAGGAAAGTGCTCGTACCGCCTTATCAAAACCATAAGTGTTCAGCCTCTAATTTTCAGTTTTATGTAAAACGTTACATTTATTCTAATGATATTCATCGATATATATAATGAATTAAAATCATAATTTTGGCCTTACGCGTTATCGTCAAATAATTTGAAATCTATATGGATGGCAAACTGGATAGCAGGCAACCGCAGTCGGAAAAGTTGCCGGTTAGCCTTCTACAATTAATATTGCTTTTGAAAATATTTTCATGGGTAATCACTCAGCAAGCGCGTATTTATGACCTTCTTGCGTACACCTGAAAGAGTTTGGCGTACCATCGGTAATACGCGTACCACAAGTTGGGAATCGCTGATCATATCATTGACATATCGACGACAGAAAACGGGTTTAAAATATGTCTGACAATATTCCAACCTTCTTTTTACATGAATAGAAAGAAATAGGCTAGTTAATAGTTAACAGTTAATAAATAAATTAAGTAGTTAATTAATATTTAATTCTGACTTTAAATAATAAGATGTATTAATTACGTAATCATGACCAGGTAATTAAGCAGATTGGTAGGCTTCGCAGGCCTTAGGTTTGTCAAAATAGGCATATCTGCGATAACCTTTGCACGTGCTTATTCTCAATCCTACGTCTAACTTGGTGGTTTCAACACTTTAGAGGAAAAGTTAAACCATCTACATAAGTTCAGCTGTGTACGCTTCAAAACATCTTCATGTCTATGTACGTAATCGAATGGCAACAGACTCCCGCAATTTGTAGCTAGATGGTCCATTGTTTCTTTTGTTGTGACACCACCGTATTTTCGTGTAAGTAAAAAATATAGTTTTATTCTGGATTTTTTTCTATTGTGCCAAATACCCTTTGTTCAATTCTCACATATACTACGATGCAGGGTACATGTACATGTATTTCAGTTTTGGCCATTGTGAGAGAAGAGGCGTTCTCAATATCAGTTATTTCTTTAATAAAAGAAAAAGTTGTGTATTAATTTCTTGAGAAATCAGTTTAATGGAAGGGTAAAGTATTTAGCTACATTATAATTAAACGTGTTAATATCTGATAGAATAAACAATTTTAATACATTATTGATTATTAACTATTTTTATTAAGCAAAAGATTACTTAAAAGTTTGTTAACTTAATACTTTATTTTAGTTGTATCAGCAGTGAAGATGATATATATATATATATATATATATATATATATATATATATATATATATATATACGCTAGACAGTATGGAATCACCTCCATTTGTGCACAATAATTCTAAAATTATTTACCGTGTAAATTTCTTTTCCGACACTAATTTTCAGGGAAGGAATATTTTCAGTTAATAAATTCTAGATAAAAGGACACAACAAGACTTTTACAATAACTAAATCCTTATAAATTACGTACCTAATACAAATCTAAGCATTATTCTTCAGTTAAAAGGCATTTTCCGCCTTGCTGAATGCAAGTTCTTAAGTGAGGATGTTGCGTCTTTCGTTTCGATGACAAACGAATATTGTTTCATTCTACGACCGCCGAGAACTTCCCCGCTGAGATCTTGAATTTATATTCGTATTATTTCCCTGCTGTTATTTGTATTGCGGAGAAAATACATTTGTCAGACCTTGCGAGGAGGATAATTTTTATGGTGCTGAACTCAGTTTCGTGAGAGCATTTTGGCTTCTTAGAAAGGAAGTTCGGGAATGTGCCTCTAGTATTGGGGTGGATTTAGATAGACGAGCGAAATGCGCGAGAAAACGCATTTGTGCCTTTCAATGGACTGCGTCTGTAAACCTAAATTGTTTACTTCTCGGTGTAGATAATGTTTAATAGGCCTTAGATGTGGTTTAGGCTTTGTCTGTTTTCATACTATCGCCACACGCGAACAGAAGTGTATATATGATATATAGCAACGTTTTAAACCACTTTATTACACCACAGTTTTTGGAGCCCACCACAGTTTTTGGAGCCCATCATTATTCAAGGATGAAAGCCACCTTCAACCCTGTTTCGGTTATCTAAACACTATAAGAATGTTTGTACCAGTTTTAATAAACTTAATAAACAAGTCTATACTAGAAGTCTTTACTAGGTGTGCCAATAAAGAAGGAAAGTATGGATTCAGTACAGAAATTTCTCTACATACGCAGAAAACTTACATTTATACAGAATTTAAAGTAAATATCAATGTAACAGGTACAATGATGCATTTTAAGATCAACACTGTTAATATATTCATGTTTTGTGCTAATATTTGTGCATCCTATATATTAATTTCTACAGCGATGGTTGTATTTTTTCAATTTTATGTCCTTCGTCCAAATGAGGTTCCGCAAGGAAGTTTTCTTTTTAAAGATTATTTCTAAAATCATTCTTATCCTCGACAAACATTTGAAAAGCACTTGAGAATTTTCTCAGTAACCGATATTAACCAATTGAAAACACACCAACACTTAACAAAGACAAACCAACACTATTCAAGATGTACTGTAATATACAGAAAAATACGTTGTGAAATCGCTTTATAAAAAATAGAAGGAGGAAAAAATCATATACATGATGTACATTTTCGTTGGAATTCTTGAAATGGGGTCTGCTGACCAACTGGAGATGCCTCTGGATCAGTGCTACTTTAACTAATTCCAGTGCGATGGATGGTAATGTAAATATTTAATTTTGAAAACTCGTTTTCTCAGCACGGTGGCCTTTGGTATTCATCGAAGAAATGATGCGGCGATGAAATGATGACTTCTAATACAAAATAATAAAAATAAAAAGCCTTAAAAAAATCCATGGTATAGATAAGGTTAAGTAGTTTAGTGTTTCGTGCTATCTTTTATTTTCCACTCTCCTGTAATGACTAACTAGGTACACGAGATAAGCGTAGACATGATGAGAATGAACTCTAAAGCTATTCTTTCACTATACTTTTTCCTTCTTTCCTATAAATCTTCTTTCACAGCCATTTTCTGTCAACAGTATTAATTACCGCTGACAGTTCTTGTGTAAGAGCTTTACAAGTTTAGAAGTGTAAGCATGGTATGATAACTTCTTTTCTTTAATTTATTCTACTTCTTTCTTTGGGCCAAGATAGATGGGATCTTAGGGTGTTTGTTAGCCTCTAACTCCGTAACTCTATGGACAAATAAGTTATAAAAAAATAGATGAATAAAACGTCTAATTTCTTTATATTACCGAGTAAATTCCCGATTTACATATCAATCCCGGAATCTTATTTTTAAAAAACCTCACCAACGCGAGCAAAGGTTACCGAATTATTTCTTTTCATGTATTGTCTGTATGTTTTGGTGTGACTGATCTAAACAGCGAAAATATTAGGTGTAGCCATAGGCGGATTTACGTATAGGTAGAGTATGCACCCGTCTTGGGCGGCAAATTTGGTCGTATTTCAACCTAAATACGGTAAAGAAAACAAAAATAGGAAATAAATAAGTTATAAACATTAACAAATTAAATGGATTCGCAAATAAATTTTAAAATAATAAAGAAGAGCAGCCTCTAATAGCAAACTAGCGATATCAAATGGCACAACTATAAGCCACTGCGGTGACAATTTCCTCGCCTCGGGGCGGCAAAATACTAAGTACGCCTCCGGGTGTAGCGGATGCAGTTATACACAGATGACGCGTATAGATGAACACCGAGGAATCTACGCAAGAACAAACTTACCGCTAAAGAGAACAGTTGATTCTTCCATATATGGGATCAACGTTTATCGCGAGATCATCCTTTATCAGACAACCAACAACATCAGAATAATAATAGGGCAAATAACAACCAACAGACTTTACATAGCGTTTGAGACATTTGAACGAAGAGCAACTCTTCATACGAACTTTGCTCGGTGAAAAAACATTATGAAATATATTTCCAAAATAACATTTGGGAGTAACTGTGCGATATTTAAGATGTAACAATTAAAATTCTTAAATCATATACTGTGTAATGCTGTATATATACATATGGTATTTCTAACGTGAAGATGTATTAATTATTCTCTTATATATATACATACACTGTGTGTATATATTTAAATTTTATCGTGTTTATTTTTTATAATATAAAAAGATTGACACCGAATGAAGTTAGTTTTATTTCATATTTGATATTTTTTTGCATTTAGTTAAAAACCTTCTTATTATAATTTGATGGTTTAACCCAGTAAAAATATTCGAAATTAGTAAATTATTTACTGATAACTGAATTACTGAATCGGTGAAGATCTTAAATGAGGTTTTGCAGTGCATTAATTAATAATAATAATAATAATAATAATAATAATCAGACAGTAAGTTAATTAATTATAAAATTATTATTATTCTATTAAAAAATACATTTTATTATTATTTAATAATATAAGAGAGAGAGAGAGAGAGAGAGAGAGAGAGAGAGAGAGAGAGAGAGAGGGGAAGGAGGAAAAACTAAATAAAGAAACTACTGAAAGAAACCTAAGAGGGAAGAGGGGAGACAGAAAGAGGGCTTCTCCCCTCTTCCCCTAATTATGGGGGTTGGAAGGGAATGAAAAGGGGTCGTTCGAGTCGGAATAGACAGGCGGAGAGCCACGGAATTGGCGCCATTTTTCATCATTGTTTCCAAGAAGGTTTTCCAACTCTAATCTTATTATCCAATTCATTTATCATATATATATATATATATATATATATATATATATATATATATATATGAACAAATACATAGATATATTCCCGTCATTTATTTATGTGGTGGTAACGGCGCGAAAGCTATAAAAGACAGTCTCAAAGCATTTTCACAACATTATATTCATACTTGAGATTCTCACGATGGAATATGCATTCAAAGCATTTTTAAACTCGTTTCTTACACCCGTTAGTATATATATATATATATATATATATATATATATATATATATATATATATATATATATATATAGTAGTAATTATATATTATTTCATATGCATACACACACACACACACACACACACACACACACACACATATATATATATATATATATATTATATATATAATATATATTGGAGGCGTCCGAGTTTGGAGAAAATGTAAAATGTTTTACGCTTTTGAGTTTTTCTCTTCCGCTAAACTTATTATTGCGTCTATCGGCCGCCATTCGTCATTCATTCGACTAACTCTCCGACCGACCAACTTGGCTCGGGCCGACTCTACTCGCCCGCCGAATCCGCTAACCAAATTTGGTTCTATCCAGGCCGAGCTTTAATCTAATTGTCACCGCTTTTTCTCGCTGTAATTAAGTTGGTTCGCGCTTAACCTCAACGCCTGATTATATTTCACCGAGGATATTAGTAGAATTTTGTCATAATTGAGTCTTGGTGTTGCTTATGACTGATATAAGGGCAGAGGAAGAAGATGAAGAAGGCAGTGAAGGAGAGACTTTCGAAGTGTCGAGAACGGTTTCGCTATAAAGAAACGAATCCGTGTAGATAAGAGTCTTTCGTGAGGCCGCCATTTTGGATTTATTGTGGCACTCCTCTCGTAAGATCTGTGTTAAAGAATGTTGGACTACGAGCGCGTATAAAAATAATCGATTAAAAACCTCTACCAGTTTTTCGCTTTCGTGTTTGTGTTTTCCTTAAATCGACGATTTATATCAATTAATCCTTTTCACGCGAGAATTTTAAATGTATTATACAAAATACGTCAGTAAAAAATAATAAAATTTTAATTTGGTCGGAATTATATTTTACTAGTGAAACGCCATCTTGGAGTGACGTCACAGAATCTCTTCGCGAGGGTGTAGAGGGCGCTGGTATCGGTCTTAAGAGAGACACCGCTTTGGTTGGCAGGATTTATAGCAAAATAATGGCAAATATACTAAACCCAAGTATTTTCCCGAGGTATAATTACTCATACTATGAGTTAATAATAAATGTTTTTACGTGTATCACTTTCTGGTGAAAAAAATAAATGTTATCCATGCAATATTTTATTAAAATGCAACTCTTTAAAATGTATCAATCATTCCAAATAGCCATCGACACAACTCAAAAAAGGAATTAATGTGAATTTGTTATTACCACATGAATCATTGAAGCTTCATTGTAACCTATATTTAAGGGAACACACACACACACACACACACATATATATATATATATATATATATATATATATATATATATTGTGTTCTGTAACTAGTAGTCTAGTCTAATTATAGTTAATAACTATGTTAAAAATAGAGAAACGAATTGAGTTATAAAACAATTTGTATATCCACAAACAATGAAGGTGGATGTATAGATGTATGAATCCATGTATGAATCTCTGTTCATCCACACTCATCCACATTCATCCACATTACAAAGAGAAAAAATAGTAATAAACAGAAAATCACTTGAAATTTTCCTCACGAAAAATTTAATGGTCTTTTGTATGACTATACATTCTTTAGGCTTATTTTAATGTTAAAGTTTAACAAAGCTTTTATTTATCATTATTTAATGATAAATATTTTTTAAATTCGTTTTTTAACCAATAAATTTTTATTAAATAATTTAAAGCACTCCTTTTTCTCGTTTTTAATCTTTTCAGCTTCTTCTACGGGCAGCTCTTGGCTTCAAGGTAGGAGTAAATTCTTTTTCTTGTTAACATTTAACCAAACCATTTTAACAATATCAGCTTTTAGTAAATAAATGCAAGGATAAGTAAAGTGAGTGGTAAAAATTATAATAAATAAAATAAGTGCTAAAGATAGGGAAAAATGTTTGGGATACTCTTGTATATAATTTAAAAGCTGAAATCTATTAATTTTGCAATTGTAGACACCAGAGGTGGGGAACTTTTATTGTGTGGGATGAGCAAATTTCAGCTAAAATACTCTTTACCTGATAAATTGCAACTTTAAAAAGAGTTTGGGACATAATTAAAATATAATACTGGATGACTTTAAATAATCAAATTGTCCGCGGGCAATTAAAAACTAGGCCGCGGGCGGCAGGTTCACCACCCATGGTATACACATTCATATATATATATATATATATATATATATATATATATATGCATATGCCTTAATGGTGTTATCGTTTGATTCATGAAATAATATAGGTTTAAATCTGAACCTTTTGCACTCGCTTTAATTAAAGCCGTGATTGATTTTATCTTTTGGTGATCGTCCTTCCTTCCAGCTGGTCTCGGGTACAAGATGTACGGAGGCCACGATGGGGTCCTGAGCGAGAAAAGGAAACAGCGCAGGATTCGAACCACATTTACATCGGCTCAACTGAAGGAGCTCGAACGAGCTTTTCAGGTTAGAACATTAATGATTTTTAGTTCACATACACTTACTCACACTTCACAGACTTAACGCGAACACCCTTTTCAAATTATATATGTATATACTCGTATATATTCTGGAGTGTTTTAGTCGGCAATATATATATATATATATATATATATATATATATATATATATATATATATATATACACACGGGAGAAATTGCTGCATCAAATGTTGAAAATAGCTGGCGTTGACAGAAGTAGTTAAGCTTTTCGTGTTATTACAGAACAAAATATCGTAACTATGGCGAAATACGACTTCCAACAAGAAATAATACGAAATGATTTGTCTGACTATGTATACTGTACTTTCAAGTGGACACCCTGTATATATATATATATATATATATATATATATATATATATATATATATACACGGGGAATTTCGTGGACAAGAATTTTTTTTGTGTATAATTAATACTTTATAATGAATTAAATTATTTTTTGTTTTTTTCTTTCTGTCAATGAGTAAATATTTTTCTTTTTACATTTTAGGAGACTCATTATCCTGATATTTATACAAGAGAAGAAATTGCTTTAAAGATTGACTTAACAGAAGCGCGAGTACAAGTGAGTAGTATCCATTTTGTATTTTTCTGTTTTTAGAAAAATAATATTAATAATTTCCCCAAAAATGTCGATTTTTTTTTTTTTTTTTTGTCTGATCAATTTTATTCATTCTTTTTTCCCTTTTGGAAAATTGAAATAACTCGTGCGATAATCCCATAGAATGAAAACCGGAACAAAGCCGGTGTTACGCGGGATCTTTCCGGAACTTACCCGGAACGAACTAAGTTATATTTGGGAGAGCGCCCAGCGTGAGATTTGTAATAAGAAAAAGTTTTCGCGACTCATTTATGGAAATCTGCGCGTATAGCGGCGTGTCGCCTCAATAACTATTGAAAAGGTTTATAACTCCGGGTTTAGTTCAAGACACACTTCCTACGATTTAGTTTTGGTGTTGTTGGTTATTTTTTGGCGTGGAATATATGATAAATACATTCAAATGCTGGTGAAATGGTCACATATCATTTACAAAATCCTTATTCCACATACGTGGAAAATGTAGTTACGCGAGATTAGTTTTTGTGCATCACACTGTAACTAGAGAATGCTCTGTGGCACGTATGATACAACCGGGATTTTAGTACTTACCTTAAAACCCTCAACAACCGGTTGGAGGAGACATTTACGGAATGAGACTCTCACAGCTGAGCACAAAGGAACGGAATACAGAGACAGAACGCGTAGGAACCAGCTGCCCACTAATAGACATTAAACGACAGATCCGAAGGCGATTACGGCCCTAAGCGTCTCGTTTACTTCCTCCCACCGCGCCGAGTGCGATGTCACGTGACTTCGTTGTGGGTTATGACGTCACAAATGTCGCGTCACGTGACCAACATTACGTATAGAGCGATTACACGAGCGAACAGAAAAACAAACAGGGCGGAAAGAGAATAAATCAAATTAAGGATTCGGAAAGAATGGAAATCTCATCGAGGGAGTGAGTGAGAGTGCCGTCAGGAATGTAACGGGCGGCTGATGTTACAATGGTGTATGTAGCTGCATGGGTGGTAAGATATAAAGAAGTGTTTTTCCCTCTTTTCGAGCCTTTCCTAAAGGCGTTTCTCGGTCTTTTTATCGTTCCTTTTCTCAATTAATTTTCGTTGCCAACCATTTCGTTCGTTCGCTTCTTCATCTTCATTATTTCGTCTCTGAAACTGCGCTTTTCAATGTCATCTTCCGCGCATGCGCAGTAGAGGGAATGCCACGTGCTGCTAAAATGTTTCCTTCTCCCGAAAGAGCCTCGTGCGAGGGATGATCACCGAAGGCAAGAGTTGATGAGACATAAAGCGCTAATTTTATTACCCATTTTGTGTAGTGGGGGAGACCCACTTATCTACTCCATTTATCACTGCTTTACGTAGACTTCATTTGATCTTTCTTTATGAACCGACAACATATATATATATTATATATATGTGTGTGTGTGTGTGTGTGTACACATACAATTAAAAGTAATATATATATATATATATATATATATATTAGAAATAGATAAAACTAAACAACAACTGTTGTCTGACCTTGTACTTCAGTACAGGGTGTTCACAAAAGATGGCCACGTTTCCGGAATAATATGCAAAGTAAAGAAAATCGTTAATATCTGGATACCCTGTATATTACTAAATTTTATCCTAAAACATCTTGTATATTAATTTATTTAATTATAACACTGATTGGGGGGGTACATGAATTATCCCATTTTATGTTACACAAGGAGAAAACCCTATAGTTAAAATAATTAAATATTTGCACACTATACCAAATAATTAATCCATCTATATGTATACACTATATGGTTAATCAAACTGTACGATAGTTGCATTAACGATATTAGTGTAACTGTACTGATAAGAATTTAAATGGTGCACCACAGAAGCGTTCGATTAACTAGAGTTGAATTAACCACTTGGTGTAGTGTGTTAAGAGCTAACATACATTTAGTTGTTTCAAGCAAGAATTTTTCTCCGCGTAGATTAGGAATGGAAAATAACCGAAAAGTGTAAAACCGTTTTCACCGTCGCTATATTCTTAAAGCCGGTTTTTACAGGTTTTCACCGATGGGATTCTGTATGCTTTTTAGGGAGGTAAATGATCAAAATATTAAACAGAAATAAGGTTTTAATTGATTCAATCAAGTATGTGTAACATTTGAATTAAAAAGTTTATTATCGAACTTGATTTTTGAAATAACACTTGAGAAAACAAAGAGCATTAAGTGTCTGATTTGACATTCTTGATCGAATCTTTGTGACGAATAAACCAGCAGCTGAAAACACTCTCTCGGACTCTACGCTGGTGGCTTTTATTGTAAGCAACGTCTCATACATTCGATCCAAATTTTCGCTTCTATTCAAAGTAGCTTCAAAATATTTGAATTCATTGTTTACGTCAAAGGTCTCAGAAGAATCTTTCTTGGGTTTCATTTTCAGTTTATTCATCTCACACATGTACTCGTTCAAAAGTTGATCGTCATCATTTACTTCACGACCTGAGCTGCATTGTGAATCTTCGAGTTTCGAAGCAATTGATTGGACTTGGTCGTCTGTTTCTGAAATCTAGCAAGCTTCTGGAAAAAGCCTCTTAAGTGTATGATCCGCATACTTCTTAAGTGCTTGTCTTGAAGGAAAGAGGAACGGTGCTGATGATTCATTTTTCAAGACCTCGGGATTGTGGAGAAAACTCAGCAAGGTGACAGCTTCTTTTTGTCTTCTCGATGAGTAGCGATCAATGAGACACTGACGTAGCTCAAAAGCTAAAGGATTGTTTTTGCTTTCAAATTTATCCAAAATGAACTTCATGGAAGATTCAGCTTTGAGCAAATTTGCATCTTCGGAACAGAGTCCCTTCAAAACAATTTCCAGTGGACGAAGCGTGCCAAAGAGGCTCTTTAGAGCATTCCATTCTTCATCTGAAATCGTCTCTATTGAGCGTATCACTCTGAGGGCCTTTGGAATGCAATTTTTGAGTTTCAAAAATCTTTCTATCATGACCAAAAGACTGTGCCACCTCGTTCTACAGTCAAGGAGAAACTTCATTTCCTTTCCATTAAATTCATCTTTGACAAAATCCTGCAATCTCTCATTTTTCAAAGGAGACTTTCGAAATATGCGGCAGATTTTTCTCACCTTATTTATTACTTTTAAGTAATCTTCTCGAAATTTTGGAAGAACAATTACGTCATCTACGTCGGACTCAAAAATTGTATCAGTGCATAAAATTTCACACTCATCTTCGCTTAACTCACGTGCAGAGTGTTCATCTTTTTCGATGGCTTCATCTTCAGGGGTAGGGTCACTTTTCCCTTCAACTGAATTTTCAGCAGTTTTTGAATACAAGATATCCGAAACCGCGAGATATATAGCATGCGCAATGCATTGCTGGTGATCAGGTCCTACTTCTCTTCCAAATTTGACCATTACTGAGGCACCGTCAGTGGTGCAACCCACGATATGCTTATCTAGGTCCAAGCCAAAGTCTTCCAATCTTTTCCTAACGATTACAATAGTTTTGGTGCTATCGATAGAACCATTTATTTTCATGAGACCAAGAGACCAATGTTGATTTTCATCATGAACATTAATATTAATATATCTTTGGTTTTGCAAAGATGTATACTCATCCATAGTTAATGAATAGCGGATTCCTTGTCTCACCTGATTCTTGAAGTAGTTGACCAATTCATGTTTCTTTTTCTCATAAAAACTAAGTACCATTTTTCTGACACCATTATGGGAAGTTGGATGAGGCTTGTCGTATTTTATCTTTTTTAGGCTTTCTTGAATGAATTCACTTTTAGCAATTGATTGGAAACTCAGTCCATCTACACACGCAAGTTTCGAAATTTCCTCTTCTATGGACTTTTTTTGAACAAACTCTTCCATTGTTCTTTGTTTCTTCAATGACTGATTAATCTGGTCGATGTTTATGCCATGAATATTTTTCATGTGGGATGATAAACTTGAGGTAGAACCTCCACAACACTTTAAAACTTTGTGACATGTCATACACTCTGCTTCTTTATTCTTACGAGTGAAATGATGATACCAAGTATTTGATTTCTTTGACATGATGGAGTATTAAATTTTAAAATCTTAACTGATCAATGTGCAATCATCCACATAACATTCAAGACTGAAGCATCAACGTAATTACTATGTTTTTAAACGTTTGGAAACGTTTGTTTCATAGAAAATGGACGAAAGTGATCGGAGACTTGCGCAAAAATGTGAAAACCGGTTCTTATCGTCGGTTTCGGTGATGAATAAAAATTTTCATCATCGGTTAAAAACCGGTTTTTTAAAACCGGGTTCCATCTCTAGCGTACATTTTATATGTTCTTTTTGTGCAGTTGGACTTTTTGGGTTTTAAAACTCAATTTTAGAATATAGAAAAAAAGTGATTATTGTTGTCAGTTCCTGTAAATAACTCGTCATTTTTGTTTTTACATTAAGTACGAATGAATATTTTCACTCAACATACATTGATGATAATAAAAACCCACTCTAATAGACAGAGTTTATTTTCACAACAGTTTCGATGCCCACCCGAAGAGGATGCCAGTGGGCATCGAAACTGTTATGGAGTAAACTCTGTCTATTAGAGTGGGTTTTTATTATCATATTTTGATCTTCACGTGGAAAAGTGAAGTTTTTTGCGTATACATTCATGAATAACTGTTAAAAAAAACCGTTTGTGGAAAGAGCAGAAGTAAAATGTAGTTGTTGAAACACTTTTTAATAAACTAATCTGGTAACCTCGGTTTTTTTTTGTCGTCGTTGTTGTTGTTGTTGTTGTTGTAACGTTTTTGACATCAAATTAGAAACCAATTTCTATAAAATGTATTTGCTCAGTTATCAAATTAAAAAAAAGAAATTCAAACGAATGAACATCGAATACGATGAACGAAATTCTTCTTTGCCAAAATAACAACAGCCAGAGAACAAAGAAAACAAAAGAAAAAAAACCCTTTCAACCCCCGAAAAAAAACCTTCCCTTAACGCAAAAAGAAAAGAGAGACCAATAAAATCCCCCTTAATATAACTAAAAACCCCTCGAATAGAAAATATTACCCCGGACCACTTGGCTTTATCTAGAGAAAGGCATCTGGCGAGGGTCAATTAAGGTAACGTGTGAGATGGAAGATTCCAACAACGATTTCTGCTACAGAAAAATGCTCACCGCACAACGCCATTTTAACAACATTTAAATCAATAATTATCTGTGCATTCTTTTACCAATTATAATACCAGACTTAACGTCCCTACACACACACACACACACACACACACACACACACACGTGTGTGTGTGTATATATGTATAACGCAGGTAAATTAAATACAAGCTACAGACTAACTGGTGAGTTTCATAGTCTGAATATAACTGCCTTGGACCTTTATGGTACTCATCGTTGTACTCGAAAGCATATGGGAGTATATGATGGTAATATTAATGATAAAGATGATGATGAGAAAGGCCACCATATTATGAACTGAGGACAAATAACGATAAACTTGTCATTCCTATAATAATATAATTAATATTTACTCGTACGTAACACATAATTCTGACATAATGAAATATTATTGACTTGGACTCGTAACCGTGAAATAATTTTTGAAGTATTTTTTTTTCAGTACAACATGTATAACAAAGTTGTTAATTTGAGCATTTATTTAAGTTTTCTGACTGTTCTTAAAAGCATTAAATTTGAGTATATTCAACTTCGGTATCACATAATTTACATGCTGTATCTTTTGCCCAATTTAAATTTACAGACAAGTTTCGGTGTAAAGAGAATGGCCCAGACATCGTAAACATGTTACACTTATTACCAAAGTCTTCAACGCTTAAATTTAATTTCTCTCTCTCTCTCTCTCTCTCTCCTCTCTGCTGTATATATATATATGTATGAAAAATTATTTCACGAAAGTGACACGTGAAAAGTATTTATGATGAATAAAACCACGAAGGAAAAAGAAACACAAAGGGGTGCTCAAGCGCTTTCGTCTAATGACATCCTCAGGAACACTGGAGTGAAAGGACAGATCAAGGCAATATATAGGTTACAAAAATAAACATACATACATACACATTCACCTGGATGACTTCCTCCTTCAGTTAAATGACCAAGTCCCCTCCATTAAATTTACTTTAGAAGTGGAACAAGACAACTCAATCCCGTTTTTGGATGTGCGTGTTCATAGGGATAGCCCGGGTTTTAAGTTTAGTATATATCGGAAAAAAACAAACAATTTGTCCTACGTACACTTTTACTCTGGACATGACACCCCTATTAAAAAGGCCATATTTTCCTCAATGTTTCTCCGCGCTCTTAGGATCGCCAGTCCTGAATACATCGATGCCGAATTGGAAAATATCAACGGTATTGGAAGTGAGTTGTGTTACCCTTCTGCGTTCATGGAATCTTGTCTTAATAAGGCTAAACGAACCTTCTATCGTGTGAATAATAACACTCGCACCTTGTCAAAGAATATTTTAGTACTTCCATTTTTCCCGGGCTTCTTAGGCATTGCTAATGTACTTAAACTTTTGGATATCAGTGTAGTTTTTTCATATAACAATATTGTGAAAAACATCATAGTAAAAAATAGCCCTACCAATAATTTAGGCATTATCTATAAAATTGGGTGTAAGCAATGTGATTCCTTTTACATAGGTCAGACGGGAAAGGATTTGCAAACGCGTGTAAAACAGCATCAATATTCCGTTAGAACGGGACAGTTGTCCAGTGCCCTTTTTGTCCATTTGTCAGAGTTATCCCATTGTATTGATTGGAATAATGTTTCAGTTTTGTTTCACTCTAGCAACATTGTTAATAGAAATATTCTTGAGTCGGCTATAATTCAACTTACAAATAACCTTAACATGAGTAAAGGTCTGTTTCAACTTGATCCCGTTGCTCTGAATTCCTTCAGAATGGATTTAAACAAAAAGGGCAGGTTGTTAAATCTTTGGTAAAAAATTTGTTTTTGTCTGTTGTTTCCCTTACAATTTTATTTTTCAATTTTTTGCTGTATGAGTGTATGTGTATGTATGTATGTGTATGTGCGTATGTGTGTGGTCATTGCAGTTAAATGTGTTTGTATGTATATGTGTGTATATGTATGTATGTATGTGTGTATATGTATGTATGTATGTATGTATGCAGTTAAATATATATATAATATATGTATATGTGTATGTACCTTACCTTACCTTACAACCTCACAAAGGTTCTGCGGGATGATTTCTCATTTCGTGAAGGTCAAGCTTGTATATATATATATATATATATATGTGTGTGTGTGTGTGGGTGTTTGTATATATGTGTGTATATGTATATATATATTTGGGTATGCGGGTATATATGTGTACGTGTATTATTTGTAATTTTTTCAAGTTATATTTATTTTTATTTCTTTATTCTTTTGCGACCTACCGTTTTCTCAGACAATAATTATAAAAACAAATTTGGTAATTTTTTTTTTTTCCCTTATGCATATATATATATATATATATATTCTGTATATATTGCGTTTATATTTCGTATATATACCGTAAATATGTTGTATATATATTTTATTGTTCTTTATATCATCTAGGGATCATTTTGTTTTCCAATTTATATTTATTTGTACTTTTGTATTCGTTTGTGACTATAATATGCATATGTGGTAATTTTTCCCTTATAATTGGTGTGCCTCTCTTAAAATTTATCTTTCAATTTTTATTTTTTAATAATGTGACATATATCAATTTGGCAGCATCTATTAAATCGATTGTAAATCCTCCCTCTTGAGCTTGAATTGTTAGACTCCACTTACAATATTTATATTTATTTTTATTTCTTTATTCTTTTGTGACCTGTTCCATAAAAAAGCCATTTGAATTTATATGGAAGGTCGGCCAAAGTGCTAAAAGTGTCTTTATATATATATATATATATATATATATATGTATGTGTATATATATGTATATATATATATATATATGAATAGAAGCGCTTTCGTCTAATGACATCCTCAGGAACACTGGAGTGAAAGGACAGATCAAGGCAATATATAGGTTACAAAAATAAACATACATACATACACATTCACATATATATACATATATATATATATACATATATATATATATACATAAATTATACATATATAGTAAGCATAGAAAAAAATTGTGGAGGAGCCAACATTTATATGGTCACAGAAGAATAAAGAAATAAAAATAAATATAAATATAAATTGAGAAAAAATTAATTACAAAATAGTGCCTTAGTGATATATATGTCACAGCCTAAATAATCATAAAGAAATAAACAGGCAGAAACCAATGCGAGTATGTAGAGGAATTACGGCATTTGGAAGAGTGGAGTCCATGGTGTAGTGGTTATCGCGTCTGACCGGCAATCGGAAGATCCCGGGTTCGATTCCCAGGTGGTACTTCATTTTTTTCATTTGTTGTTTTCTCTTTCTCGTCTTGCGCGGAATATCTCCTATACAAGCGTCGTTCTTTACGTTATTTATACTGCGTGTTCTTTGCAGTTGAATGTATATATATATATATATATATACATATATATGATGAATAAAACCACGAAGGAAAAGAAACACAAAGGGGTGCTCAAGCGCTTTCGTCTAATGACATCCTCAGGAACACTGGAGTGAAAGGACAGATCAAGGCAATATATAGGTTACAAAAATAAACATACATACATACACATTCACATATATATACATATATATATATATATACAATAATATATATACATAAATATATACATATATATAGTAAGCATAGAAAAAAATTGTGGGAGAGCCAACATTTATATGGTCACAGAAGAATAAAGAAATAAAAATAAATATAAATATAAATTGAGAAAAAATTAATTACAAAATAGTGCCTTAGTGATATATATGTCACAGCCTAAATAATCATAAAGAAATATATATATATATACATATATATGATGAATAAAACCACGAAGGAAAAAGAAAAACAAAGGGGTGCTCAAGCGCTTTCGTCTAATGACATCCTCAGGAACACTGGAGTGAAAGGACAGATCAAGGCAATATATAGGTTACAAAAATAAACATACATACATACACATTCACATATATATACATATATATATATTATACATATATATATATACATAAATATATACATATATATAGTAAGCATAGAAAAAATTGTGGGAGGAGCCAACATTTATATGGTCACAGAAGAATAAAGAAATAAAAATAAATATAATATAAATTGAGAAAAAATTAATTACAAATAGTGCCTTAGTGATATATATGTCACAGCCTAAATATCATAAAGAAATAAACAGGCAGAAACCAATGCGAGTATGTAGAGGAATTACGGCATTTGGAAGAGTGGAGTCCATGGTGTAGTGGTTATCGCGTCTGACCGGCAATCGGAAGATCCCGGGTTCGATTCCCAGGTGGTACTTCATTTTTTCATTTGTTGTTTTCTCTTTCTCGTCTTGCGCGGAATATCTCCTATACAAGCGTCGTTCTTTACGTTATTTATACTGCGTGTTCTTTGCAGTTGAATGTATATAATGTTACGGCAAGCGGGAGGTGCCCCCTTGGGGCATTGGTTTCTGCGAGTATGTAGAGGAATTACGGCATTTGGAGAGTGGAGTCCATGGTGTAGTGGTTATCGCGTCTGACCGGCAATCGGAAGATCCCGGGTTCGATTCCCAGGTGGTACTTCATTTTTTCATTTGTTGTTTTCTCTTTTCTCGTCTTGCGCGGAATATCTCCTATACAAGCGTCGTTCTTTACGTTATTTATACTGCGTGTTCTTTGCAGTTGAATGTATATAATGTTACGGCAAGCGGGAGGTGCCCCCTTGGGGCATTGGTTTCTGCGAGTATGTAGAGGAATTACGGCATTTGGAAGAGTGGAGTCCATGGTGTAGTGGTTATCGCGTCTGACCGGCAATCGGAAGATCCCGGGTTCGATTCCCAGGTGGTACTTCATTTTTTCATTTGTTGTTTTCTCTTTCTCGTCTTGCGCGGAATATCTCCTATACAAGCGTCGTTCTTTACGATATATATATATATACACACACACTGTACTGTACATAACATTGTATAGTTTTAAGAGAGAGAGAGAGAGAGAGGCTTAAATGATCAGTAAAGAAATTATAAACTTTTTTATTTCGTGTCAAACACTTTAAAAAAAAGAAAATCACTCATGAAGGTTTACAGATCAGACGAACATAACTCATTTAATAAACGACACATCATCGTAACTTTTACACTGACACGCAGGCGCGCGCGCGCACACACACACACACACACACATATATAAATGATATAGATATATAAATTTTCCTTTTTCTTCCTTTGTAAATTATTCTTTATTTTTATATTTACCCTCTTATTGTTTAATCGTATTTGCTATTTCTAATCTCGTTCATTTCATCTTTCTCTTTACTTTTCTCATTTTCTTGCTTCTCCCTCTCCCTTTCCTCTCCCTTTTTCTCTCCCTTTTCTCTTTCCTCTCCCTAAGGTCTGAGTTGTGTAATTACGCTAATGGAGGTCTTTCCGGATCAAAAAACGTTTCCAGCCAAAAGCCGCCCAAAATTCTCTCGCAAAAGTAGTCAAAGTAGCCACTTCTCAATGCAGAATAAGGAGCAGATAGCCACGCGCCAAGGCCTATAAATATAGTGATGCAAATATAATATAATGATTTTATATTGATATAGATAGATAGATAGATAGATAGATAAAAATAGTATAGATATGACTAGAATATGTTGAAAAAAACATATGTATTTTTTTCGGTCGTAAAATCAAGTGATGCTCCACCTAATTGCTTTTTCAACCTAACTAATGATTAAGGAGCGCTTATAGACAATATATTTATGCAGTAGAGTGCAAAGCCACAGTTTGACCAGAATGCCTAGTTTTAAATACGAATGCAGTTTGTTTGGCTCACTTCCTCGAAACGAAAATATATATAGTATATACAGTATATATATATATACACAACCAGTTATTCTTCGCCTGGTTGTATCTACCAAGGCTCAACCATATGATCTGTGACCGCCATTTATATATATATATTAAAAATTCTATAAAAAAATATATAAATGAGAGTTTTAGGGATCACAAAGAGCTCCTCTTCAGTCAATTATAAAACATTTAAAATATTGAAAGAATATTTAAATAATATAATTTCTTTGATGGGGGTTGTTTAATCTCCGACGCAACATCTAAGGTCATATGACAGATGGGACATACAGCTTTATGTGGGATCCGGACAATGGGTCGCTATACATAATCTGGACGTAGAACGGTCTCCCATCCAACTAAATTACCCAAACCCGGTATCACTTACCTTCACTCACCGACAGTAAGCGGCGTTACGACAGTGGCGTTCCTTAAATAGTAGAAAAAATTATATTTAAAAATGAGGTAACGCCATCAAACCTCAACAGTGCCAGACGTAAAACGAAGTAAAATATCAAAAAGGTGAACGTTAAAATTTTCTTTTGGGAAAATTATTCTAAACTGTACATTTTGGCTACTGAACTTTATTTATTTATGGGAGCTTGTTTAACATTTTTTAACATATAAAAGTGAATTAGTTAAAAAGGTTAAAGGAAAAAAGAACTCACTTTCATTTAAATTAAAATTGCGAGTGTTACGAATGAGTGTTAATATGGGTGTGCATATTAACACCATAATTATGATGTCGTTCCTGAGTATGACTAGACTAGAGCATAGGTTTCCAACCGGTGAGCCATGGTGGATTTTCTTGTGGGCCACAACTAGTGTTTGTAATGCTTCAAAATAAGCCGGATATATTATATATATATGGGCCACCAACATTTATGACCATCAAAACTGGGTCACCATAGTAAAAAGGTTGGCAATCATTGGACTAGAGGGAATGACCATTTGAGCTTTATTTTAATCTATAAGATGATTATTTTCATTTCTGTGTTTAACTGGAGCAGTGTTGTTATCAGAAATTTGTAAATCGTGTTCATATTGATGTATAATCTTTTGAAATCTGAAGATTCTCCTATATAAATTGACTGATAATTATTGTAGGGAATCATGTAAACTTCTGCGTCTGCTTCACCTGCACTGTATATAGAGTTACTGCAAACTTACTGCAATATTATCGTTGTTTTCTTCTGTTATTATTTTGATATTTGGAGGTCCTGTTGTATTTCACAGCATGGGTTAATATTCGGTCGTACAATCCTCTTGTTATTTTGAAAAGGAACTCGGTCAATTTCTTTTAGCAGACTTGTTTCCCAAATTAATAAAATCCTTTTATATCCTAATATCTGAAAGATATGAGAAATGTGGGGTATTTCCTGATTTAAAAACTCAGACTCACAGATATCATTTGCTCTTAAAAATAACGCCGATATGACCTCCTTTTTTGATGGTCAGGATGATTACAGAAACTTTATAAGTACGATTCGGTGTGGTTATTTACACAATTTCTATAATCATAAGGAAAAAGTGTTATATTGGCCTTCATTGTGGTCAGAGTGAGAGACAGCTCAGAATCTTGGGCTTTCACGGATTCTTGTGGGACAGTTCACGACATCATCCTAAATTTTCGTCAGACAAATAAACAAGTTTTACTAACCAGGACGGCTTTGCTCGCTAGTTGATGCCTAGTCTGTGGCAAAGGTTTGTCGTAGACATCGCAAATAATGTAAATTCGCCTTAAGAACATTAGTTATTTACATGAACTATAGCTACAGTGAACATGTGAGTCGCCTAAAATACTTGTTTAGAGCCCCCAATTTAAACTTATTGAAGAGGCAAATGGATATGAAAAATGGTTTATCAAGTATTTCAGGAATCATACTTGCCGCACACAATTCACATGTTGGTTCTACGCTGATGGTATGGACAGAGATTTAGGATGCTGGAAAAAATAACTTAATAGGCTATTCATCGGGTGACGTCTTACTGTTATTAAATACACATCCATTCAGGACCATTCTTGAGAATCATCAGCTCTCAAAGTTTCAACATGGTTTTTGCAGTTAAATACGCACAGGCTGCAAGAAGATTGAAACGCGTGTCACACCCCTAAAACTGCCACTCACTGGAGGAGACAATAAAGGCTGCAGTGCAAGCTTTATCTAGGCACCCACTGAAACTCTGGCATGAGCTCTGATGAGCATATTCGGGAGCACCTTGTTCGTTAGCTGCAAAAATAAAGCTCTCATCCCACATTTGTACGAATATAATAGTTCTAAACGAAACTTTAACTGAACTTTGGCAAAATCTTTACCATGACAGAAAATCTCATTGTTTCTTTATAATTATCTACATGTATCCAAACCTTTCATTAGACCCGTCTATAGGAAAGCCACTTCAAATGATTTGACTATTTTTTCCCATTTTTTCTTTGCCTTATGCGTATGATATATATATATATATTCCACAGCTTAGTAAAAACACGCATATCACTTTAAATTTAAAAAAAAAAATTCCATTTAAATGGAAAGCTTAAATTTTACTTCGATTGAAATGATCTCTTTTAATCCATTTTGCTAAAATTGAAACAAAGATAAAATTTTTTTTTTAGTTTTCGTTCAAAACGGAAATAAATATAAACAAAAAAGCAACTTCTATATAGCTGCCTCTCTCTCTCTCTCTC
>JAJOZX010014325.1:0-79805 GCA_023014485.1 Bathynomus jamesi
TGTCAACTGTTGGCCTTATGGAGGTCACTGGAAACGAGCTATTCTACAGATGACGAGTTTTCAGTTTGCGCAAGAGCATATTACAACCTAGCGCATAGCGTCGGGGATGTGACGGTTAGGTACAGGGGTAACGCAGAACGAATTCGTCGAGAGGGTCAACCTGTACCCTTTTGATCTCTCTTCCCGACTTCAGCGGGAGTATAAACACACACTTAAGCCCACATCAGAGTGGAAACACATCACTTAGACTTGAATTCGAATGCAGTTAGTCGACCCTATTTATCATAGTAGTTTATCTTGAGTCCTCAGGCTCCAATCGAAGTTGACCGCTTTAGGGAGTCATAATGGGCTTTTAAAATGGACACGGTTACACTCCAAAGGGTGATGAAGAATGATCATTTCAAGCGTGGCAAATTTATCGGAGTGTTTGCGAATAGTGAAACGGTAAAACTTCCAATCACGACAGACTGCTGCGCATTTATCGTGAACACAGACGTGAGTGGTGGATAAGGGCGCTATTGAATAGCCGTTTATTAAAAAAAAAAAAGGGAACGAATGTACAGTATCCGCAAAAAAAATCCGGTGCCACCCTATTCATAACATTATTTACATGATACATTGCGTTAACTTTATCATTATCATAAATAAAATAAAAAAATAAAGCTTTCATACTTACATATTAATATTTTGTCATGTTACCTCGAGCCTTTATGATGATTTGCAACCATATGGGCATAGAATCGGTAAGTTTCTGGAAGTATTCCAAATCCATATCTGATACCCACATTTTCAGTATTTCATTCCTGAGTTTTGGAACAGTTATTGTATTACATTTAGCATGCTTGTTTCTTAATATAATTCTAACAGTGCTCTATTGGATTTAAGTAAGGTGAGTTAGCAGGTTATTCAAGAAGTTCAATATTGTTTGTCAGCAAACCATTTCTAAAATTTTTTGCAGTGTGACACGGCATTGTCCTGCATAAAGATGTTGCATCCACGGATCTCATAAAAACCAATAAATAACCTTCTAAAACCTCTACACCGGTCAGCATTCACTATAGTATTCTTTGTAAGGAAATACAGACTCCCACGACCCAACCTGTCCATTAAAACATCCCCACACAATTAATGAATGTGAATGTTTTACTATTTTTACAGTGATCTGGAGGAGTCCCTGCTGATGTTACTTGGTCGTCGTACCGATGCATTACGTGTTGTAATGCATTTAAATAAACTTTCGTTACTAAACATTACCTTCCTCCATTGCTCAGATGTCCAGTAGGGTGTGTCAATTTTGTCAACTTTTTTCAAATCAATTTGGTAGTGAAAATATAGTGTCTTTTCATGTCAAAACTTGAAATTGCCCAACGAAAATGAAATAAAATAACCCTTACCTACATCAATTTTACCTTAAAGTTTCAGCAATTGACGTTTTACTAAATAATAGGACATAATTGATTAACTATTCATCTGTCACAGAATTATCCCACTGATCGCATATGGAGAGTTTTCAAGGTCATATAGTTGTTGTACAATGTACAAGTCACAACATGAATAGAACTGTCCCTCACTCTCAGTCCTCAGTTGCCTCTTAGATGTCACAGACGGTGGTTTGCTGTTATTGCTCTTGTACCTACTTCATAGTTGTTCTACTAGACCAATACTACAGTTTAACTGTAAGTATGGATTATTGATTATTACAATTATTTATTATTATCATATTCTTCTGTCTAATTATGTTGTAATCCCATGAAATATTTTTTTATTGAATTTTAGAACATCGAATGACTAAACTTTGAAACATCGTAATCGATATAAATACTTAAATGTTTTTTTCTTTCTTTTCAGATATTTCTAAGATGCCAAAGTTGAAGACAAGAGGTCAGTCGTCATGCCACTTGAGCCTATTAGTCGGTACAGGCAAGGAGCTTCCCGTATCAGAACTACCAACAGTGCGAGACATGCTGAGACTATGGTTACTCCTTCGTGAACAAAATACAAAGGATGGAAGGCACTACACAGAGAAGAGCTCATAATGGACGTGATTCCCCCTCTTCTGCATCAGTGGAAAAAGCTAATGTGTATTCAAACCAGAACTATTGAGCTAAAATTAACAAAGCTGTGGCACAAAGCAGTTGAGACATCACTTGGTAAGGAAAACTAGCAAAGAAAAATAAATTTCTGCACACACTTGATACTCTTCTTGACATTTTTAACTGCCAGTGTCCCATAGAGTTGTGTTCTGAAGCCAATTGTTCTCCCTCATGCAGAAGAGAACCTCACCCTCACATTGATTGTCGCTGTACTCGTGAGAAGAAGATCCCTGTTTTGGAGCTGGCCTTCATAAAGGCGCAGAGAACAAGGCAGGAGGCCAAGGAAGTATGCAGATTGGTTCGGCAGATTTTCAGTAACCAAAAAACAGATTGTTATTGCTAAGAAAAAAGAGAAAATCCGAGAGAGAAGAAAGGAAGAAAAAGAAGAGTGAAGAAGCCCACCCAAAGAGATGAAGAGCTCTATCGAGAGGTTTCTCACTTCTTTGAAAGCTCTTCAGATGAACAGAAAGAAGCAACATCAGATGATAGCTCCAAAATGCCATCTGAACCTTCGCCGAAGAGAATGAAATACAACACTAAAGACATCTCAAACATTGCCCTTGCCAGTATTCGCCACCATACGGGGCTACGAGAGACTGCAGAGATTGCCACTGCCGCTTGGATAGATGCAGGCCTCATCAGCCGAGGATACATCCTTAGTGATAGATCATAATAAGATAAGAAGAGCACAAGAAAAATAATGAAGGAAATATCTAATCAGCATGAAAAAGATTTGAAGGAGGAAGGTCTCTCTTGCCTTTTGTTGATGGAAGAAGAGATGACACAAAAGTTCTCCTAGAGGTAGAGGGAATGGACAGAAAGTTTCCTGGTCTCATCAAAGAAGAAACACTACTCTGTGTGTTCCGAACCTGGTGGCCGCTATTTGTTTCACTTTATTCCTGAAGCAGAAGTAGAAGGCAAGAAACTGCAGAGGCAATTGCTAATCAAACAATATGTTGGCTTCAAGAAAGAAGACTTGACAGTTCATTGCAGGCCGTTGGTGGAGACTCAACGGCGTGAACACTGGATGGCAGGGCGGTGTTATGACGCATTTAGAGAAAAAACTTGGAAGAAGGCTTGTTTGGATTGTATGTGATTTGCACACACGGGAACTACCTCTTCGTCGTCTCATCCAGGAAGTTGATGGTCCTACAAAGAGCAACAAGAAGTGGTCAGGCCCCCTTGGCAACATGCTAGAATGAAGCAATGGAATTAGAAATAAATACAAATTTCAAAAGGTCGAAGTAGGCCCTCCCCTTCCAGTGTTGTCTGAAGAAGTTATCAAAGACCCAGCACGGATCAATCTTACGCTTATCGTATTGTTCAAGCAATCAGATCAGGAGAGTTGCCTCAAATCTGGCTCTCTTGGAGATTTGGACCCGTAAGTTACAGTCGTTGGTTAACTACAGCAATTCGTTTCTGCAGGATTGGGTTTCCAAACATGCACTGAAGGGCAAAATGCTACAGAATTGATGTTGATTGTAGAATTTATTTGGGTTTTATCTTCCTCACTGTTCAATGTAAAACTTAATCCAATGTGGATGGAGTGGCCCACCCACATCTTGTTTTCAATTACAGCTACTGAGAACCCAAAGGAAAGTAGTGGTGGACATCGTGTTACCTGTGGTGAGAAGTCCGCTTGGTATGCTAGGCCAGAGGCAGTTTTGCAAGCAATACTCCGCAGCCAATGTACCAAAGAGCGAACTGAGGCTGTGGAAATCATTCTAAAGCTTAGAGGAACATCACTAGATGATGACCAGCTGGGAGACTGCTCTGTTCAGACAAGGAAGGTACCTCCGATAAACGTTAATGCCACGAAATTGTCAGAATTAGTTAACTTGAGTTCGGAAGTTTGGAGCCCCACTGACAACATGTATAACAAACAAAGATTTAACAAAACTTAAAGAGGCCCCAATGCAAGTGCCAAAGTGGCCTCTCACACTCAGAGTGTGGAGAGATGTGTGAAAATGGTCACAGAAGCAGCTAGCAAGTTTAGAGTCACGAGAGGCGAGAAGGCTACATCAAAGCGCAAGTAGCAAGCCGAATGTGATGTCAAGGAACCGCAGCAAAAAGGACATGACTGCATTGGTTATTTTCAAGTAAAGACTGAATGATATCTTATTGCCACTTTAATGTTGTAGATGTTTGCGCACATTTGTTATTTTGTTACGAATTTACAGAAAAATGGAGTTTTTGAATTAAAATTGATGTAGGTGGGAGTTATTTTTTAACGTTTTTGAAGCAAGGATATTATTTTGTATGCCAAATGATTACATTAAATTGCTACCAAATCACATGATTTCAATTAGTCATTTCACCCCCAAATTGACACACCCTAATGTCCTGTTCTTATATTTTTTTTGAAATGCTAACCGTTTGGCATGCATTTGCTTCGTGAACAGAAGTTTCCGTGCAGCTACTCGTGGGGGAGGTCCAGCTCTTTCTGCAGCCTGTGCTGCACAGTTCGTTCAGAGACATTTGCAAGGATTTGGGGGTGATTTTCTTAATTTGTGTAGCAGAAACAAATAGTTTCTTTAATACTTCGGATGGTTAATGGTTCAGATTCCGTGTTAAACTGTTGTCCTAAGGTGGAGTGATAAGCTTCTTAATACATTTATGTGATATAAAAGTGTTTCTAACTGGGGCTAAAGAAATATGAGTATCTGAACGGTTTTAAAAGAAGTCGATTGAATTACTTTGAAAATACACGAAATTTTTTATGTGCGTTTCTCACCGAATACAATTAGTCTATTTTATTTTATTTAATATGGGATTAAGTTTTAGGTTTTACAGGGCTCTCACATTAAAATAATGTACGCTAGATGTCATGATTAAATATATATATATATATATATATATATATATATATAATATTATATATAATATATTACCTCATTTTTTCATTTGTTCGTTCTCTCTTCTCATCTTGCGCGGAATGTTCTCCTATACAAGCGTCGTTCTTTACGTTATTTATACTGCGTGTTCTTTGCAGTTTGAAATGTACACACACACACACACACACACATATATATATATATATATATATATATATATATATATATATATATATATAATATATATATATATATGTGTGTGTGTGTCTGTATGTGCTTTATTTCCGTGACTGTATAGCTGTGTACACAGAGAAAGAGGATTTTGTATATTATTTTCACTAATGAGTTTATTTATTAATATTATTATTATTTCGTTACTATTATATATATATATTATATATATATATATATATATATATATATATATATATATATATATATATATATATATACAGGGTGATTCAAAAGTCAGGTTACATAGGGATATACTGTATTATGTAATGATACAGGGGAATAGTCACATCACATGTTCGATATGGCCACGTTAACGGCAATGCACTTGTGCAGCCAGCTAGGAATATCACATCAATGCGCTCCTCCTTCGATAACATCTCATAACTCATTTACCTGCAAGGAAACAGAAAAGCCCTATGTAACCTGACTTTTTAAATCACCCCCTCTATATATACACTTTACAGATTTATGGATCATATAAATAGAAAAATTCACAGCTACGCCGTATTATTATCGAGAAAGATCACTTTTACAGTAAACTTACTTTGTAAAGTAAACGAGGCTTCAAAAGTGAAATATTTTTGATATACCATCAGCCTGGAGCCAAAAAAAAAAACCCGGATTGGATACAGATTGATGATTGGGGGATAAACAAGATTCGAAAGATTTTCCGGGTGATAAGACAACTTAATTTTTTCTTTATGACGAAAAAAGTATTTATGAAGGAACTGAGGATCATCAGATATCTCTGCCGAGTTTTATTTATTGTTAAAAGTGTGTATATTATATATATATATATATATATATATATATATATATGATACAGTGTATGTGTGTGTGTGTGTGTGTGTGTGTGTGTGTGTGTTTGATATTTTTTAGTGATACAGATATATTCTAAGTAAACAGAGTGATGTAGTTGTGTTTTAATTCTCCTTTACACTCTTTGAAAAATGTACATACAAGGAAATAACTGTATATATGTATGTGTACATACCATGATTTTCTTTAGGCCGCTTACACCATACGATTAGTTGTGCCATGGCTAGCATCTCAACCAAATGGCTGTGAGCCCCCCCCCCAAGGGAATTCAGGGTAGGAATCAAAAGGCTTCGAGACGTCATAGCGAAAGCATCTTCTCCTCCACTCTCTCTCCTCTCGTTCCTCCTTGTGTTTATTACCCTTGTTAGGTTAGATTTCTACACTCCCCCTTGGATGGTCTAACCCCGGCCCCCTTCATGCATAAACCTCTCTCCCCCCTTAGAGGGAGTAACCCCATCCCCCTTCATGCATAACCGCCTCTGCCCCTTGGAGGATGTAACCCTCACCCTTATTATGCATAACTCCTCTACCCCCTTGGCGGTGTAACCCTACCCCCTCTTCCCCTTTTTGCATAAAATTTTATAATGGAATGTTGCAGTGTTGTATGCACTGTTGCAAATATGACCATGTTTGCATGCAATTGATTTGGACTCGACATTTTTGGGGTATACTACTCACGGCTCCTTATTCGGAGCAGCCTGTATTTTAAACAGGTTTTCCTTATCTGCCATCCAAGGAACGCGCCTGGTAGGAGTTTTCCCTGTCCCAGGATATATATATATATATATATATATATATATATATATATATATATATATATATATATATCCTGTTTCCTATGAAACTGGAGTTATGGAACACCATACATATACGGGTGTCAGGAAATGATTTGCCCCCCCCTGTAGAGCAAAAACTAGAAGAGATAGAAAAAACCGGCGAGACCACTTGAAAGAGCGTTAAATCTGAATAAAAACCATTTTATTCTATTCCTGTGATTTTAATTCTTACCATTTTTTCCCCACAGAAACCATGGCATCATCTATTTTGAACGATTCAGAGAAAAAGCGAGTTCTTGACCGCATTCGAGCTGTCACATTTCGTGAAGCAAAGGAAGCTGGTGCAACTTTCATAACTCGACACTGGGTGGCTGAGAGATTAAAAGATCAGAAGACTTTGTCAAAAGGAATTGGAATAAGAATCCTGAAGATTGTGAAACAGAATTTCGAGGAGGAAGACCGGAGAAATTATCTCAAGAATCGAAAGACATTGTGCTTGCTGCATCACGGCGCCGAAAGAAGAGCTGCTCTGAGGTAGCGAAAGAGATACTTAACCGTCGTGGTAAGATAGTCAATCGGCAACTTCTGCATCAATTTCGAGTTCGCCAAGGCTTGAGTGCTTGGCATGAATAGCTAAGCCACGGAAGAGTGATCTTAATATTGAAGATGGCTATGGTTTTGTGATTATCTTGAGGAATGGACGGAAGACGATTTCCTTCACTTGGTTGTCAGCGATGAATTCTTCGTTTATGTCTCCAGAAAACCAAATTTTCAGAATGATTGGGTTTGGGCAACAACTCCTGATGAAGTCCCAGACGACCAGAAGTATCGAGAAATAGTAAAAAATCCAGCATGTGTGGGTGTTTTCATTATGTTCTCTATTCGGAGCTCATCTGGGTTATCACAACCAAGAGGAACCAGTTGGGATGGGCCTTATTTTCGAAATGTAATTTTAGCCCAACATGTAATTCCGTTTTTGAAAGACCCCGAGTGTGTTTTGGATGTTGAACAGGCAACCTTTCTTCACGACAAAGCCCCCTGTATGAAAGCACTTGCGACTCAACAACTGCTTAAGGACAATAACATTGATTTTTTCGGAAATAATGAATGGCCTGGCAATTCTCCCGATCTTAATGTCTGTGAACATGTCGGATCCATCATGAAGGATCGGGTGGAGTCCTTAATGCTGGAACAACCCATTCAGAATCGGTATTCAACAGAAATTATGACTGCAAAGATCAACGAAGTCCTTGAAGAAATGAGTCATGATACCGATCTCTTTGAGACACTTCTGGGATCATACCCCCGTCGATTAATGGCCGTCAGAGCTGCAAATGGGGGCACACCCGATATTAAAACAAGTGTTTTTTTATTCAAAATTAAACGCTCTTTCGCGTGGTTTTGTCTGTTTTTTTTCTATTCCTTCAGTTTCTTCTGTACAGGGGGGGGGGGCAATCATTTCCTGACACCCTTTATACTGTATATATTAGGGCTCTGCAAATCAATTTTTTTCGAATCGAATCTCGCATCAAATCATCCCAAACAATTCAAATCGGATCGAATCTCGAATCGAATCAATTGTACACATATAGATTAGAGTGTTTCTACACACAATTAGTAATAAGCATAAGATTAATTAAATCTTCTTGAGAACGAAGGACAAAGTAAATCCTTCTAAAAAAAAGTATAAGTATTTCAACATCAGGAGGAACAATGGTATTAAAGTATGATAAAAGTGTCATTGCACAAGAGATTGGTCTCACTATATAGATTGAATTATAATTTAAGTAAAAAGGAAAGTGTTTTATTTACGAAAGTGTTCTTCAAAGCAACATCACTGATGTTGTTTACTGGACTTAATGGAGATTCGAAAATATCGAATCGGAGCCCAAGCTAATGAATCAAATCGAATCTCGAAGCTTCGCAGAGCCCTAATATATAGTATATATATATATATATAATATATATATATATATAATATATATATATATATATATATATATATATACGATACACACAGACCGTGCATGGAACAAGGAACTCTTCTAGGATAATTAAATCCACTATAGTCCGAATAAGTAATGGTAAATGACAAATACTATAGTTTTTCTTTTTCATGATGCTAGCCCGACGTGGTGAACGGGTCACTCGCAAAGAGGTTCCAAAAATATAGCTTCCTTCACCAGCTAACTGCAAAGCAGATAGGATCCAGCTTTAGGACAGGATCTAGGGTTTAAAGCAGCCTAGCCCAGCTACATTTAGAACCTCAATGTAAGCAAAAGACTCGCTGCCTTCACGTCAGATTGAATACATCAAAGAAAAAGGGGTAACTATGGTATTTGTCATTTACCATTACTTATTCGGACTATAGTGGATTTAATTATCCTAGAAGAGTTCCTTGTTCCATGCACGGTCTGTGTGTATCATAAAAAACCTTAGAGAACCATTCTGAGTTCATTCCCAGTTGAGGTTTAAGTTTTGGTTTTTGGCTAAAAATATAATAGTTATCCCTTTTTCCTTGATGTATTCAATCTGACGTGAAGGCAGCGAGTCTTTTGCTTATATTGAGGTTCTAAATGTAGCAGGGCTAGGCTGCTTTAAACCCTGAATCCACGTCCCAAAGCTGGATCCTGTCTGCTTTGCAGATAGCTGGTGAGGGAAGCTATATTTATGGGACCTCTTTGCGAGTGACCGTTGCCCACGTCGGGCTAGCATCATGAAAAATAAAAACTATGGTATTTTGTCATTTACCATTACTTATTTGGACTATAGTGGATTTAATTATCCCAGAAGAGTTCCTTGTTCCATGCACGGTCTGTGTGTATCATATTATATATATACAGAGTGTCCAAAAAAAGTTTACACATCATATTAACATATAAAATTATATCAATAAGCAAAATAGGGGGATAGTAAATAGATAGCAAATAGGCTTCTTTAATTTTTAAATGTTCGAAATATCAGCCAGCAGCGTCAATACCTTCATGGTTGTGCTGCTTACTTTAATGTTTTAAATGTTCAAAATGTCCGCCACTAGCATCAATACATTCTTGACAACGGCCCGCAACAGATCGGCATACTGTTCGCATTGTTCGGAGTGGATGTTGGCACATGCTATTTCAATTTCGTGTCTCAAGGCCTGTAGTGTCCTTGGTTTTTCAGCATACACAGTGTTCTTCAGAGTGCTCCACAAGTAAAAGTCTAAGGGTGTTAAGTCAGGAGATCGTGGTGGATACTCCGTACATCCCCTACGTCCTGTCCATCTTCTAGGAAAACAAACATTGAGAAAATTTCTAACGTCATTGTGGTAATGTGGTGGCGCGCCATCCTGTTGAAAGTAACACTCTTCTTCCAAAAAAAGAGCTCTGATTGAAGGTACAATGTTGTCTTGCAGCATTGATAAATAAGCAGCACCTGTGACAGTGTCCTCAAAGAAAAATGGCCCTATCAGTCCTCTGGAAGACAGACCACACCACACTGACACTCCTGGTTGATTAAGTGCTCGTTCTTCTGTTACGTTTGGATTTTCGGTGGCCCAGTACACACAGTGTCGATTGATAGTACCATTAAGTTTAAAAATGGCTTCATCGGACCAAACAATGAAATCAGGAAAAGATTGTTTTTCATCACACATGTGCAAAAACCACTCACAAAATTCTTTTCGACGATCTGGATTCATTGCATGAGCAGTCTACTGTAGCTAGGTATGTACGGTTTCCACTTTTCACGTCGCAAAATGCGATGACCGCTGGATTTAGAAACACCAGTCTCACGAGAACATTGCCTTGTAGACTTATTTGGAGAGTTTGTGAAGGCCTCTAACACGGTCTCAACACTTTCATTGTCAGTTGAAGTGCGACGTCTTCCAGATCGGCCTTTGTTGACGTTTTGCACTGTTCCGTCAGTCTCAAACTTATCACGTAATCTTGTAATTGTTACCCGTGATGGTGGTAATGTTCCAAACTCATTTCTCCAATGTTTCTGTACCTCAGCCACATTCTCCGTCTTCCAGTAGTGCTTCAGAATCCACTTAGTTGCTCAAACGATAACTGCAATGCCGCCATTTCCTGTAACAAGGGATACTACCGTTATTTAAGTACAATACACCATTACTATACAGTACTACTATACTGCTATTACTAAGTACTATAAATATACTAATACATCAGCTCATATTACTATCATCTAAAGTGTGCATGTGATATATATATATATATACAGTATATATGATGTGTAAACATTCTATTGGGACCCCGGTATATATACAGTATATATATATATATATATATATATATATATATATATATATATATATATATGGTGTCCCATAAGTCCGATTAATAGGAAAATTATTTTAAATTAAAATTACAAAAATAATATATTCGAACGAAAACAAATGTTCAAATTGATGTCCTTCTTCTTGTTCGCACATGTTGATACGATGTTCCAAACTTAAACCACCTTCATATGCAATCTTTCTCACCGATTGTTGTGAACTTACTGCGATCCTGTTGACCTGAACACTTCCCGTCTCCTTGAATCTTGACAGCATTCGACCAACAGAATGCTGATCAGGTCGTGGTTTATTGGGATGACGAGTCGACAGTGAAATTCTTCAGCTGTTTGTCTGTTTTAGATCAGAAGCATGCAAAAGAACAATTTCCGCATTTTCCTGAGGAGTGTAACTCACTTCCATATTAGCCATTGCGTGTTATTTTAACTGCAACAAATTAAAAGGTCCCAAAACAAGACATCAATTTAAACATTTGTTTAAGTTCTAATGTATTATTTTTGTAAATTATATATATATATATATATATATATATATATATATATATATATATAGTGTCTTCCATAAGTCTCTCTACCCGTGATTTTCTTCTACTAGACTAACATGAGGTAAAAAGGGTAAAGGGACTTATGGGACATCTTGTATATATACGAGGGAGTGCTGAAAGGTAATGCCTCCTAATTTATCTATATTATAAAAAGGGAGTCCTGTCCGTCCGTCCGTCCATCTGTATTTCGGATTGATTGAAAGACAGTGACATTATAAACACGTCATAAAATGGCGGCGCTATGTCGTGTGCTTTTCACTCTATGCATTTACGATTCAGCAAACAAAATTCTAACTTTTTTAATTAGACAAAAATTTGGATTTTTTTAAATCTATATATATGCTGTCTGTCTGTCTGTGTATCTGTCCCACCTTAAACACGGAAACGGCTCCCCGACAGAAAATTTATTTGGTAAAAGTTGCTAAAAATTAAATGAAACCTACGGGAAAAATATTGAATGACCGGTTAATTGAATGCTGGGTAAGGTTAATTAAATGCCCGGTTTGGTCAACTGTTTGCCCTCAACGATTGGTTAAAATAAATCGTGATATTTTCGTTAAAACTTATGAAAATATCACGATGACAACCTAACCAATTGCGAAGGACGTACAGTTGACCTAACTGTGCATTCAGTTGACCTAACTGGGCATTAAATTAACCTAGCTGGGTATTCAATTAACCTAACCGAGCATTCATTTGACCTAACCAGGCATTCAATTAAACTAACCAGTTGGTTAAATTTAACGTTAAAAAAATATATACAGTATATACATATACATTATTTTTATTGTACAGTAAAATAAATTAAAAAAAAAATTTAACCTTGACATTTCAGTAGGTTCAGTCGTGATATTTTAGTTAAAAAAAGATAAAAAAATATATTATATTATTTTTGACTACATAACTTATAGGCCTGTTCAAAAATCAACTTTTTCTTATTTTCATAGGTTTCTGTACATTTTCCCATGCCTTTTGACCTAAAAAAGCCGAAAATCACAACTATTTTGACCTAGGATGTTGGAAAGCATTGCCGCATGGAGCTTTAAATTTTCTGCCTTGAAATCGGCCAAAGCGCCAATTCCGGGTCCCTTGAATTATGTTTTGCACTTTAACTTTTGATCTAAACAAGATAGAGCAACAAATTAGGTATCAAATGAAAGAGCATAAAATTAATAAATAATAATAATAATAATAATAATAATAATTATCTATCATTTTTCAGGAAACAACAGAAACTCAATCAGAATCTAAAAAACCATCTACAAATTACAACTTCACAATGGCATTAAGCAAGGAGCTGAGGGAGCTCCGTGGGCGCACAGTTGATATCTCAGAACCTCCACGTACTGTCCACAGGCAGGTGTCAACTGGGCCATCTACCAGATCTCTCACTGAAACTTTCCTGGTTGGATACCCTTCAGCTTTTATCAGTGGTTCCCAGCTTCCCACCAACAGACAGGCGTTCCAGTATTTCCTTAATCTTCAGAATTTACCGGAAAATGCAGGGAGGCCCATGGTTCAAGACCTTGCATATGAAACAGTTGAATCTATCATCCCATTCTGGCAGATGGCTAGGATCAAGACAATGACCAAGTACAACGCAATGAAGCTCTTCATGAAACTACATGAGAAACATCGTGCTCTGGTGAAAAGCAAAGGAAGAGCAAGTAACCCTGGAGGGAAAAGAGGAGCATTTGTGCTGGAATTAGGCAGCCTGTTCGATATAGGAGCTCCAGATGCAATCCAGGAAATACAGAACAACAGACTGTTATCCAGAGAGAAGAAAGATGAGGATATCAGGTTCTACGAAGACCAAAAGACTGAGAGGAAAGGTCATATGTCTGGTCATGACAAGATTTTTGAGACAAGATCCCTGCAGCAAGCAGCGAGGAATGAAAGACTGCAGCATAGACAAGAACAAGGTAAACTAATTACTTTGAACGTTACAAAAAGTTTTAAGTTTTACTCCATTGCGATATTTAGCATGTACTTAACAATTACTGTCTTAACATGTTGTACTATTTTACAGCTGCAGCAGAACAAGAGGCAGTTGTTCATGTGGATGACATTACCTGGGGTGACTCAACTGACAACGACGCTAACACAGAGGACATGGATTACCATCAGCCTCGTCCTGGATGTTCTCACCATCAAGACACTGTGACTAGTGTGACTTTGACGTTTCCAAGGAAGGTCATGGAATGTGATGTCATCTGCAATACAGCTGATCGTCTTGGTTTATCAGACAATCAAGTTACTGCCATGGTTTCTGCCACCTTGAAAGCTGGAGGGGCTGATCTGGATAACTTCGTCATCTCAACCTCAACAACACGTCGCAACAGAATGCTGTCCAGGTATAATATCAGCCAGAGTCACATGTCCAAGTTTTGTGAAAACCCCCCACAGTACGCTGCCTTACACTGGGATGGAAAGTTGCTCAAAGATGTCTTGGGCAGTGAACCTGGAAGTACCTCAGAGACTTTAGCTGTGCTAGTGTCTGGTCCACCTTCATACACTGAAGGAAAGTTATTGGGAGTACCTGTCATCGACAATTCTTCTGGCACAGCTCAGGCTGAGGCTTTAATGGATTTACTGGAGACATGGGAACCTACGGATAATGTTACTGCCCATGTTTTTGACACTACATCCAGTAACAGTGGAGTTCACAGAGGAGCTGCCAAACTGCTAGAGAAAATGCTGAACAAAAAGGTGTTTTATCTGGCCTGTCGACATCACCCTGGAAATCCTAGTAGGAGCAGTTTGGGAGAAGCTGTTTGGGAAGGTGAAGGGGCCAGATAATCCCTGGTTTGAGCATCTGAAGGATGTTTGGACGGACTTGTCCAAGGAAAACCCAAAGACGCTGGCTATCAACAGCAAATGGCTGAAGGAAAAGAAGAAGAACAGTGAAGAAATACTCCAAGACATTCTAACAGCAGAAAGGCTTCCAAGAGCCGACTACAGGGAAATGGCTGAACTGACAGTCATTGTTCTTGGAGGAACGCCTCCTCGAGGTATTCACTGGGGTCGACCAGGCGCCATTCATCAGGCCAGATGGATGGTCAGAAACCTGTACTCCATGAAAATGCTGATGTTTGCAGATCAACTTGGGTACGACGAAGACACTGTATCAAAGCTGGAAAGACTCAACACCTTCCTTGCGCTGTTCTACACTCCTGTATGGATGATGTCAATGTCTGCTACAGATGCTCCCGTGAATGATCTAAGTCTTATCCAGGACATTTTGAAGTACAAGAAAACTGACCCAGAGCTTGCTGATGCAGTACTTAATAAGATGGAAAACCACAAATGGTACCTGACGCAGGAAGTCGTGCCATTTGCCCTGTTCAGCAGTAGATTGAGTGACACATTGAAGCACGACATTGCTGCCCAGTTACATGCCACTGAGAAGCCAGACAGCTTCAGAACAGGAAAGCCTCTATTCCAGAGAGTCACAGCTAAGACCACCCTGGTTGATCTCATTGGCCCAGAATCACATTTCCTGCTGGACACACTGAACATTGGATCCGAGTGGCTTCTGGAACCTGTCACGTCTTGGCCACAGAATGAGGACTACAGAAAAGCGTTGGACTATGTTAAGAATCTGAAAGCGGTGAATGACATTGCTGATCGTGGTGTCAAGATGATGAGCGACTTTGCAAATGTCATAACAACAGATGCCAAGCAAAGGGACTATCTCCTTCAAGCTGTGGAGTTCAACAGACGCCGCTTTGACAGCTTCAAGAAACAAACTCTCAACAACTGACTGTGTAAATGTCATTATGAAATTAATCATCATGTAATGCTTTCACGTCTTGATCGATTAGACTTGTGACAAAATGTTAATCTCAAATTTGTGTCATGAATAAGGCGCCTTGTCTGCCTTGAGTGTGAGAAAACGAATTTTGTGATATTTCTGAAATCTTTGTATGTACCAATGTGCCATTTCTTGTTCCAAGACTATCATAATTGTTTAAGTTAGAAAGAGGATTAAAAACACTTTAATTTGGTGCCTATTTTGTTGCTCTATCTTGTTTAGATAAAATGTTATAGTGCAAAACATGATTCAAGGGACCCCGGAACTGGTGCTTCTGGCCGATTTCAAGGCAGAAAAATTAAAGCTCCATGCGGCAATGCTTCCCAACAACCTAGGTCAAAATGTTTGTGATTTTCGGCCTTTTCAGGTCAAAAAGCATGGGAAAAAGTACAGAAACATATGAAAATAAGAAAAAGTTGATTTTTGAACAGGGCTAAATGTCATAACTATGTATTACCAAAAATATTCCGCCAATAGGCTGGGATATTTTTTGCATCCGCACAAAGGGCGCGTTCTCTGCTTGTACTGTAATTCTGAAACGGGATGAGATATTACAATGAAACATAAAAAGATACCTTCATTGAACTTTATTATTCAGTTTGACATAGTTACTTCTTAACATAATCATCTCTGCGGTCCACACATTCCTGCCAACATTTAAGCAGTTTTGTGATGCGTCACAATAACCCGTGTCTTATTGACGGAATCAATTCCTACAGTTGTCTTGACTTCATCCTCCGAAGAGAAACGTCGTCCTCAAAGATGTTCCTTAAGTTTAGGGAATAAGAGGAAATTTGATGGAGCCTGATCTGGGCTGTATGATGGGTGGTCCAAGACCATGAAACCAAGGCGGCAAATTGCTTCGGTCGTTAGTGCACTCGTGTGAGGTCGCGCACTGTCATGCTAGAGGAGAACATCTGAATGTCGTGGCGAACTCTTCGAATCCGTATCTTCAACCTCTCCAGAGTTTTTATGTAGCTGACAGAGTTAATGGTGGTACCAGTTGGCATGAATTCTAAATGAACAGCACCATTAACGTCCCAGAAAATAGTAAGCATGAGTTTTCCGGCAGAAGCTTAGGTTTTGAACTTTTTTAGTCCTGGTGAACCTTTGTGGCACTATTCCAATTACGGTCTCTTGCCTTCTGGGTCGTAATGGTGCACCCAGCTTTCATCTCCAGTCGCAGTGTTGCATAAGAATTCGTCGCCTTCACGTTTACGTTGCAAAAACAACTCTCTGGAAACTTCTATCCGCCTCTCCTTTATTGCATCAGTCAGCATTCTGGGAACCCATCGTTCATACACTTTTCGGTACCCAAGATTAGCAACAATAGCCTGCGCCCGCTGACGTGAAATGCCAAGATTGGTAGCTAGTGTTTGCTGAAATATACGGCAATTCTGTTTGATCATCTCATCGGCGCGTTTTTTTATGATCCTCTTTAGTTGCTGTTTGCGGTCTCCCGCTACGTGGTTCATCATGCATTTCGGCATGTCCAGTGTCTGCATCAGCCACACGCTTAGCCCAACGGCGAACAGTATTCACGTCTACACAATCATCACCATACACAACTTTCATTCGCCAGTAAGTGCCGATAGGTGGAATGTTTTCTGCAGTCAGAAACTCAATAACTGCACGCTGTTTAACCTCACTGACATTATATTGTCATCGTCCGCCAGATTGACTGACGTAGCTCTGAGACCTTTGGGGGCAGAACTAATAAACTTTACAGCAATGGGCCGGAAGAACATATACAATGACTGCACTTCAGTTCATCCAGCCAAGTGAACCTGTTTTGGAGAAAAAAAAATAGGAGGCATTACTTTTCAGCATGCCTAGTATATATATATATATATATATAATATATATATATATATATATATATATACAGTATATATTTAGGATAAAAACGAAGACGTAGAACAAAAAAGTCATTTATTTGGCTGCAGCCGACGTTTCGGGCAACTCTACCCATTTTCAAGGCCTAATAAATAAAAAGCTAAAATTAATGCATGACAAAAATATATGAATGTCAAAAACTAAAACTAATTTACAGTACAGAATAAAACCACTTCAAGAATAAAAATTAAAAAGCATAAAACAAGCATAAAGCCAAAAACAAAAAGTAAAAATTATATACTGTACATGACAAATATACACATGATAAAAATAAAACTTAAAACTAAAAACATTCAAACAAATTAGTTAAAAACTTTACTAATAAAAAGTTAAATGAAAAACGCAAAAGTGCACCAAACATACATGCTCACTTGACAGCCACAAACAACTGAGGCGAAAAGGAGACAGGGTCAAGGGGAAAAAAACAGAAAAAAAAAAAAAAAAAATTAGTTTGTAGGTATTTTAATTAATATAAAGGGGGTAACAACTAGAATCAATATTTAAACTGGGGTTCAGAAATTTAATGCACAGAGATTCGTAAATACGGAGAGAGGACGGGCATTTTAATGATTTAAGAATTTTAAAGTTATTAACGGAAATATCAACCTTACACTTAACAGAATGATTTCTAATGGCAGACTGTTCCTTTTAGATAAAACTTTCCCTGTCCTATGGCTAATACCCATATGGGAGCAAAATCTTGCCTGCAAAGAACGAACTGCTGCCAACGTAGTTCCCCTGGGAACACCCAGGGCAGGTAAACAAATAAACGACAGAACAGTTCATCGCAGGGGGGATTTTGTCCTTACAACGGAAAAAACATTCAAGGGTATTATTATTTACAAAAGCAACCTTAAAATCAGTGTGAAAATAAATTTCCTCACCACACTCAACAATTGCTTTTTCACAAAAGTGTTAAATGGTAGAGGTCAGTAAAACAAGATATTTACAATTCTTAGGAACATCATACGTTGGGATAAGGTTGGGGGAATAAACATTATTAAGAAATTACCAATAATACCTTGTACAAGATCCCGTGGAAAACCATTTTTAAAGAAAAAATCAGTAAGGAATTCAAACTCACAATGAAGCAGAGCATAGTTCGAGCAAATATTATAAGCTCTATGCACTAAAGTGCGAATGGAACTTAGTTTGTAATTAAAATCGCAAAAACTATAAAAATTAAAACCTAAACCCGTAAAAGCAGGCTTCTTTGTTTATGACAAGTTTTGATGTATCTTCCCTCTTTACAAATGTCCCCTTGGATGAGACCATTACAATTATTTTAAATAAAGCTTTTCCACAGCCGGACTCACTTTTTCACGGCTTTGGCAGAGCACAGTTTGAGCAGCTTCGGAATTTGGCAGTCAAGGATAACTTTTTTAGTTTTCAAGGGGTAGTTTACCGTCAGTTGGATGGAGTGGGGATGGGGAGCCCCTTAGGTCCCTTTTTTTCGAATATTTTCATGTCTCATCTTGAGGAAAGGGCCTTCTGTGAGTGCCCCCCTCACCTTAAGCCGAAATTGTACAGACGTTATGTTGATGATACGTTTGCTTTATTCCAAACGGATAATCAATCAGTTCAGTTTTTAAATTTTCTGAACACACTGCATAAGAACATTATATTACGCAGGAAAAGGAAGTTCAAGGTTCTATTCCTTTCCTTGATGTTTTGGTTTCCAAATCAGGCTCGACTGTTTTAACTTCGACATACCGGAAGCCTACTTTTACGGGTTTAAGTTTTAATTTTTATAGTTTTTTGCGATTTAATTACAAACTAAGTTCCATTCGCACTTTAGTGCATAGAGCTTATAATATTTGCTCGAACTTTGCTCTGCTTCATAATGAGTTTGAATTCCTTACTGATTTTTTCTTTAAAAATGGTTTTCCACGGGATCTTGTACAAGGTATTATTGGTAAATTTCTTAATAATGTTTATTCCCCCAACCTTATCCCAACGTATGATGTTCCTAAGAATTGTAAATATCTTGTTTTACCTGACCTCTACCATTTTAACACTTTTGTGAAAAAGCAATTGTTGAGTGTGGTGAGGAAATTTTATTTTCACACTGATTTTAAGGTTGCTTTTGTAAATAATAATACCCTTGAATGTTTTTCCGTTGTAAGGACAAAATCCCCCCTGCGATGAACTGTTCTGTCGTTTATTTGTTTACCTGCCCTGGGTGTTCCCAGGGGAACTACGTTGGCAGCACAGTTCGTTCTTTGCAGGCAAGATTTTGCTCCCATATGGGTATTAGCCATAGGACAGGGAAAGTTTTATCTAAAAAGGAACAGTCTGCCATTAGAAATCATTCTGTTAAGTGTAAGGTTGATATTTCCGTTAATAACTTTAAAATTCTTAAATCATTAAAATGCCCGTCCTCTCTCCGTATTTACGAATCTCTATGCAATAAATTTCTGAACTCCAGTTTAAATATTGATTCTAGTTGTTACCCCTTTATATTAATTAAAATACCTACAAACTAATTTTTTTTTTTTTTTTTTTTTTTTCTGTTTTTTCCCCTTGACCCTGTCTCCTTTTCGCCTCAGTTGTTTGTGGCTGTCAAGTGAGCATGGTATGTTTGGTGCACTTTTGCGTTTTTTCATTTAACTTTTATTAGTAAAGTTTTTAACTAATTGTTTGAATGTTTTTAGTTTTTAAGTTTATTTTTATCATGTGTATATTTGTCATGTATATAATTTTTACTTTTTGTTTTTGGCTTATGCTTGTTTTATGCTTTTTAATTTTTATTCTTGAAGTGGTTTTATTCTGTACTGTAAATTAGTTTTAGTTTTTGACATTCACATATTTTGTCATGCATTAATTTTAGCTTTTTATTATTAGGCCTTGAAAATGGGTAGAGTTGCCCGAAACGTCGGCTGCAGCCAAATATAATGACTTTTTTGTTCTACGTCTTCGTTTTATCCTAAATGTAAAACTACGTCTCCTTAGGAGGGATCCTATTTCATATATATATATATATATATATATATATATATATAAATCGGGTGGCCCAAAAAAAACTCCTTGAGATTTGAATATCAATACCTTCAAAAATATGCAGTTCACACTTCCAAAATTTACTTAACTTTTACCTCATTCTATTGGTAAACCATCATAAAAATGACACACCTCTACATAAAAGACTTTTTCCACAGCTGAGGGAACAATGAGGTATGGTGAAAAAAGTTAATATCATAAATCCTACAGTAAATATGTATAGCTGTACCTGGCAGCTATTCTAAGACTTGTAGTAGTTTCCTTAGCCTATGGATAATTTGTTAGTATCTGAAAAACGTCAGATGATATAGGCTACGCACATCTTAATACTGTTTTTTAAACTTACCCTTCAAATTATTGTTCTAACTAACGGTGAAAAAGCGGTGATTGAAAAGTGTTTCTTGGAAAAAAGATGGACTGGGTCAAGAATTTTCGGGGAATTTCCAGGAATAACTTGTAATGTTACGTCTATGAATAGAATAATTAAAAAACTTAAAAGCAACCGGTTCGACGCCACGGAAGCGTGGAAGTGGTCGGCCTAAAACAGTTTACACTCAAGACAATATAGCAATGATCGAAATGATGAGCCTATCTCAAGAGGATCGACCTTGGTCACACTGCTCTCGGAGGAAAAATGCATGAAATTTAGGTATCAGTCGAAATTCCATACAAAGAATGCAGAGAACGCTAAGACTTAAAGCATTTAAAAGGATCCGTGTTTCAAGACGTGACAGCAACGTAAGAGCTAAAAGAAAAATTCGTTGTAGAAAATTGTTTGATAGATTTTCGTCCAATGATATTAAAAAAATAGTTTTTACAGATGAAAAAGATTTCACCATCGAGATTGCTCGAAACTCTCGGAACAATGTTGTGTATGGTTGGGGTAAGAAAGACATTCCTCCATCGAGACTTTACCACCAGACAAGTCGGTTTTCCAAAAAAATCATGATATTAGCAGGTGTATCGTGGAATGGAAAGATGAAAATTCATTGAATTTCAGAAAATAAAAAAATTAGTTCAGAAACCTATGTAAATTTCTTAGAGGAGAATCTTTTGCCTGATTGTCGGCGTCTGTATTATGGAAACGACTTCATATTCCAACAAGATGGTGTTACAGCTCAAAATAGCAAGTTCCCACAGGATAATCTACAACAGAATGTAGTCAACTTCATTGGGAAAAACGACTGGCCCCCGCAATCACCTGATTGCAATCCCATGGATTATTGCATATGGAACACTCCAGCAGAGAAGATTTATGAAGGCCAAACAGAAAAGTTTAGAGAAATACAATTGAAGAAAAGAATACTCGAATGTTGGATCAAAATAACATTAACAGAAATCAGAAAATGTATCATATCGTCGAAGAAAAGGTTAAGATTAGTTTGTAAGCAGGACGGCGGACATATTGATCATATTTGTTGATAAGAAGTGAAAAATAAAAAATTTTCAGTTTATAATATTCGTTCTTTTCACCATACCTCATTGTTCCGTCAACTATGGAAATAGTATTTTATGTAGAGGTCTGAAATTTTTATGATGGCTTATCAATAGATTCAGGTAATAGTTATGCAAATTTTGGAAGTGTGAACTGCATATTTCTGAAGTTATTGATATTCAAATCTCAAGGCTTTTTTCGGGGGCCACCCGACATATATATATACACAAACTCAGAATGGTCCCCTGAGAAACTTATATGTTAAACACAGACCGTGCATGGAACAAGGAACTCTTCTGGGTAAATTAAATCCACTATAGTCCGAATAAGTAATGGTAAATGACAAATACCATAGTTTTCTTTTTCATGATGCTAACCCGACGTGGGCAACGGGTCTCTCGCAAAGAGATCCCATAAATATAGCTTCCCTCACCAGCTATCTGCAAAGCAGACAGAATCCAGCTTTGGGACATGGACCTAGGGTAAAGCAAGCCTAGTCCCTACATTCAGAACCTCTATATAAGTAAAAGACTCGTTGCATTCACGTCGGATTGAATAAATCAAAGAAAAAAGGGGTAACTATTGTATTTTTAGCCAAAAAAAACAAAACTTAAACCTCAACCGGGACATTGAGCGTCCACTTTTCAAGGCACGTAACACGTCCGTTTAATATACACAAACTCAGAATGGTCCCCTGAGAAACTTATATGTTAAACACAGACCGTGCATGGAACAAGGAACTCTTCTGGGTAAATTAAATCCACTATAGTCCGAATAAGTAATGGTAAATGACAAATACCATAGTTTTTCTTTTTCATGATGCTAGCCCGACGTGGGCAACGGGTCTCTCGCAAAGAGATCCCATAAATATAGCTTCCCTCACCAGCTATCTGCAAAGCAGACAGGATCCAGCTTTGGGACATGGACCTAGGGTAAAGCAAGCCTAGTCCCTACATTCCTTGTTCCATGCACGGTCAGTGTTTAACATATAAGTTTCTCAGGGGACCATTCTGAGTTTGTGTATATTAAACGGACGTGTTACGTGCCTTGAAAAGTGGACGCTGAATGTCCCGGTTGAGGTTTAAGTTTTGTTTTTTTTGGCTAAAAATACAAGAGTTACCCCTTTTTTCTTTGATTTATTCAATCCGACGTGAATGCAACGAGTCTTTTACTTATATAGAGGTTCTGAATGTAGGGACTAGGCTTGCTTTACCCTAGGTCCATGTCCCAAAGCTGGATCCTGTCTGCTTTGCAGATAGCTGGTGAGGAAAGCTATATTTATGGGATCTCTTTGCGAGAGACCCGTTGCCCACGTCGGGCTAGCATCATGAAAAAGAAAAACTATGGTATTTGTCATTTACCATTACTTATTCGGACTATAGTGGATTTAAGTTACCCAGAAGAGTTCCTTGTTCCATGCACGGTCTGTGTTTAACATATAAGTTTCTCAGGGGACCATTCTGAGTTTGTGTATATTAAACGGACGTGTTACGTGCCTTGAAAAGTGGACGCTCAATGTCCCGGTTGAGGTTTAAGTTTTGGTTTTTTTGGGTAAAAATACAATAGTTACCCCTTTTTTCTTTGATTTATTCAATCCGACGTGAATGCAACGAGTCTTTTACTTATATAGAGGTTCTGAATGTAGGGACTAGGCTTGCTTTACCCTAGGTCCATGTCCCAAAGCTGGATCCTGTCTGCTTTGCAGATAGCTGGTGAGGGAAGCTATATTTATGGGATCTCTTTGCGAGAGACCCGTTGCCCACGTCGGGCTAGCATCATGAAAAAGAAAAACTATGGTATTTGTCATTTACCATTACTTATTCGGACTATAGTGGATTTAATTTAGCCAGAAGAGTTCCTTTTTCCATGCACGGTCTGTGTTTAACATATAAGTTTCTCAGGGGACCATTCTGAGTTTGTGTATATTAAACGGACGTGTTACGTGCCTTGAAAAGGGACGCTCAATGTCCCGGTTGAGGTTTAAGTTTTGGTTTTTTTTGGCTAAAAATACAATAGTTACCCCTTTTTTCTTGATTTATTCAATCCGACGTGAATGCAACGAGTCTTTTACTTATATAGAGGTTCTGAATGTAGGGACTAGGCTTGCTTACCCTAGGTCCATGTCCCAAAGCTGGATCCTGTCTGCTTTGCAGATAGCTGGTGAGGGAAGCTATATTTATGGGATCTCTTTGCGAGAGACCCGTTGCCCACGTCGGGCTAGCATCATGAAAAAGAAAAACTATGGTATTTGTCATTTACCATTACTTATTCGGACTATAGTGGATTTAATTTACCCAGAAGAGTTCCTTGTTCCATGCACGGTCTGTGTTTAACATATATATATATATATATATATATACAGGGTGTTTGAAAACTTTCTGTACAAATTGTAATGGGGGATAGGCAACACCAAGACAAACCCTTTTCGTCTATAAGTGTATGTCCGCTGACGTCACCATTCGGCGCGAGAGGGCGCCGCTGCAATTGGCTAAAAGGTGAAGTGGGCTAGACTCGCGCTTGCCGCGGGCATTCTTAAATCGGACGTAGTATGCGTAACATGGAGCGCTTCACGACTGCTGAGATGGCTGACATGCATATGGTGTATGGGGCTGCCAATGGAAACAGAAGAGCTGCTGTGAGGTTGTACCGACAGCGCTTCCCAAACAGACGTGTGCCAAACCACCAAACGTTTGCGCATTTGCATCGGCGACTGTGAGAAACTGGAACATTCCATGCAAACATGCATGACACTGGTCGGGAGAGAAACGTGCGCACTCCTGACATGGAAGAAGAAATCCTACGGCGATTTGAAGACAATCCAAGCGCAAGCAAGCGAGGTGTTGCACGTATCCTCGGTGTGAACCACGACCTGGTCTGGAGAGTCTACCGCACCAAACCGAGGACATTGGAAGAACTGGAGGACCGAATTCGGGAAGTCATGTCCTCCATCCCGCCGGAGTTCCTGCTAAAGTCAGTGGACGCCATTCCTGGGCGGCTCCAGAAGCTGGTGGAAAGAGTTGGAGCCCACATTGAATTTTAGAGAAAACCTACCATGTATGCCTACCTTGTCATATTATTTTTTCTTAAATAAATGGATAATATACGTATTTTTTTACCAATCCAAAATAGGGAGCTACTTTCCGCCCACCCTGTATATATATATATATATATATATATATATATATATATATATATATATATATATATATAAACAAACAAAGTACACAGAACCACAGAACTCACCACGTGGAGGTAGCTGCACATCGAGTTCCATAGCCCATCCCAACCACCCAACCTTATTATGGACTTTTGTCTAAGTCTTATTCCTTTTCCTGCTTACCGAAATATGCTGTGATTTAGTATTGAAAAATGACATTATGTTTCTTGATTCCAATCTCACTCGAATGAATCCATCCCTTCGTTCTTTTCCACAAACTGTACCTGCTGCTTCTGTTACTAGCTTAACATATCTTTCTACGGCCTGTGTATGACATGGCATCCCAAGTATGCCTCCAAAATCTGACTGTTTGGAAGCGAGCTCTCTCAATTCCTTCTCCGTTAATTGCTGCAAAAGCGGAGGCCATACTCGCCCTTCTTCTTGCCAGTTAATAAAATCAATATATTTTTTTGCTCCAAAGTTCAGCCTTGGTATTGTAAACTTTCGGATTTCCTTTTGTTTTTGCTTCTTGCAAGCATAATTCTTCGTATTGCCAGCTCTCTGATGTGCTTTTGATCATCGGTGATCATGCAGAGCAATATGTTCTCCGGGTGAGCAAAATAAGCGTTGCGTTGTATTGAAGAATCCACAACGTTTCTCAGCTCAAGTGGAAGGTATCTTGATCTTGAAATGGTTTCCCAGACATGTGTTCTTCCTTCTGTACATAAAGATTTTGACTTAATGGTAAACCACATTGGAGCATAAACTTTCATTACAAATGTTGCTAATGTACCCAAGGTTCTCTGATGGTTTATCTTTAACAATGTATAAGCGTAGAATTCGATTTGCTGTAGTTATCCACCTTGCATGAGATAAAGTTCCGAGATTTTTTGCAGACAAATCCTGAGAACATTTACCTGAGCACACAGCTTTACAGATTTCAAGCAAATACTTCTGATCCGTACTTAAGTCTTCATTTGCTATGTATGGTACATCAGCTTCAATTTTATCAAACCCTGCAACTGGAAGTTGTTCACAATTTTTCATTGCTTTGCCAATTGTTGCAGAGAAGGTATCAGGTCCCGTTGTGCTCCCATTAATGTTGTGAAAACAACTATATAGGGCTATGGGTTGATTGCCTGATACCCTCATCCGTTGGAAATTTCCAACAGACTTCAGTGGAGAGTTAACGACAAAAGCCCTATGTTTTTTCGTTAGAGAGTTATGTGTACAGTATGTAGGTCTTCAAAGGACCTCTTTGTTTATTTGCCTTCGGTATTTGCGCTGCCTAATGGTAAAGAAAGGAATTGCCTTACCTTATTATTTCGTTGGGCCTCGCTTCTGTTTCGATGTAGGGCGCGACGATCTTTTTCGATGTAGGGCCGTGGAACGATGGAGCTACACAATGAGTTGACTCGATGTAACTAATATAGGCAGTCACTATTTAAACACCTGAAGGAACAGGCCTACCCTTATTATAGTTTATTTTTTATATCAGGAGGATTTCACTCAGAACTTATAGGAAGACAAAGCACATCTTCCTTGCTTAAAGCATTGCTGTAACATAAGCAGCTCCGAGTGAACCACTATAATATAATCTTTCGTATTTTTATTATTTGCTGATTTAGCAAAGGTCGTTGACTCGTTTCTCGATGTAATTCTCATGAGTGGGCAGTGGAAAAGTTTGAACACGAGATCATAAATTTGGTTTTCTTGTTGTCATGCAGGCCCGATGCCTACATATGGGTTCTATGTACGTATGACAATCATTTTATTCTCAATAGGCTATGTCGCCAATCTCGAGGCAATTTTGTATAGATATTTATTCAATTAATTAATAATTTATATTTAATTAAGAAATAAAGGTACCACATACGATACCATGTTGTAAGCGTGTATAGTTTTTCCAATACTGGAGGGGACCGGAGAAAAATTTGTATGTTATAGATTAAATTTTTGACAAACTGTGTATTTTAAACCATGTGAAATGGATTGAAAAGAATGAAGTAGGAATTTAGGAAGAGAGAGGTTATTCAAGACCTTTTTAAATATAAAAGTTCAAGAGGCTAACTTCTCAAGTTTAGTTAAAGTTATGTCAGTCAGTTTGACTCCCCTTAGGTATAGGAAATTTATGGAATTAAAGTAAAGTTATTAAGCATTTTAACTTTGCTCATTATTTGTGTAAATTTTATAAGTCACAAGTTTTTAAATGCTGGTTTACTAATGTTGTTTTGGAGTTTTGTCATGTTTTGTTAACGATTTATGTTTTAAAGTGACTTCTACGTTGGTGAGTTAATTGAAATGTACTGTACTTCCATGTTGTGTTGTTTGGTTAAAAGAGTTTGTACTGTATTCAAACCTCCTACCACTTCAGACTAGTCAAAACCCGTAGTTTTGGTAGAGTAAATGTTACTCCTCTACAGGTAGATCTGGAGGGCTTGGGGTTTTGAATCCTGTACTGTTTTTGTGTTGTTTGGTCTCCGGCCAAGGGAGGCCATAAGACCGTTGTTGTTTGGCCTATGGCCAAGGGAGGCCATAAAACTGTTGTTGTTTGGCCTATGGCCAAGGGAGGACATAAGACCGTTGTTGTTTGGCCTATGGCCGAGGGAGGCCGTAAGACCGTTGTTGTTTGGCCTATGGCCAAGGGAAGCCATAAGACCGTTGTTGTTTGGCCTATGGCCGAGGGAGGCCATAAGACTGTTGTTGTTTGGCCTATGGCTAAGGGAGGCCATAAGACCGTTGTTGTTTGGCCTATGGCCAAGCAAGGGAGGCCATAAGACCGTTGTTTGGCCTATGGCTAAGGGAGGCCATAAGACCGGTGTTGTTTCGCCTATGGCCAAGGGAGGCCATAAGACCGTTTTGTTTGGCCCATGGCAAAGGGAGGCCATAAGACCGTTGTTGTTTGGCCCAAGGCCAAAGGAGGCCATAAGACCCTTTTGTTTGGCCCATGGCCAAGGGAGGCCACAGGACCCTTTTGTAGTTTGGTCTCTGGCGAAGAGAGGCCACAAGACCCTTTTCTGAATAGGTTGGGCTATGGCCAAGGTAGGCCATCAGCCCCTTCTTGAATATGTTGGGCTATGGCCAAGGTAGGCCATCAACCCCTAGAAATAGTAGTTTGGGCTATGGCCAAAGTAGCCATAAAGCCCTTTAGAGTAGTTTGGGCTATGGCCAAAGTAGGCCATAAAACCCTTTAGAGTAGTTTGTTTGTATATGCCACTGTCTAATCATATAGTTTTTTTGGCACAAAATTATGTGCACAGAACCAGAGCGCAGCAAGAAAAGCTTTTACTCTCCGATCCTTGGTTATGTTCAGACAGGTTGTTGTGTTTGAGACACATGAAAAGAGTACAGTGTGTGTGTGTGTGTGTGTGTGTGTGTGTGTGTGTGTGTGTGTATTTTTTGCATTCCTCTGAATCCAGTTGGTCTTCAAAACTTGGATTCACCACTCCAGTGAAGTCAATACCCGTAGTTACGATTGAGTAAAAATGTTATGTGTCCTACAGGTAGGTCTGGAAGGTTTGGGGTTTTGAAGGAATCCAATCTGTTTGCAAGGAATGTATGTGTCTGTTAATGAAATATGTTAAGTGATTCTTCTTTAAAAGAAGAATTGGATGCTTGGAGTTGTATGTATGTGTGCAAATGTATATTTTGTTGTAGGGTTTTATTTTTGAGTTTTGTGTTAGGTTAACCAATTTGGCTGAGTAAAGTTCCTCAAATGTTGCATTTGAGACCCTTATATCAAGCCTTGTCTGTTTTATGCCTATATGTGAAATAGGACTTAGAATAAATAGGTTGCGCCTATATGTCAAATAGGAATTAGAATAGGTTGCGCCTATATGTCAAATAGGACTTAGAATAGGTTACGCCTATATGTCAAATATGACAGAATAGGTTACGCCTATATGTCAAATAGGACTTAAAATAGGTTGCGCCTATATGTCAAATATGACTTAGAATAGGTTACGCCTATATGTCAAATATGACTTAAAATAGGTTGCGCCTATATGTCAAATAGGACTTAGAATGTGTTACGCCTATATGACAAATAGGACTTGGAATAGGTTGTGCTTATATGTCAAATAAGACTTAAAATGTGTGTGTTAGGTGGGTGTAGGTTTGAATTCGTGCAATTGCTTTAGGTCTTTGTGATGGTTTAATCTTGTGATGTTAATGAGTCTTATGAGCAGAGCTGGGCACTTGCGGCATATTTTGCGGTACTGCGGTACTGCGGTACTACCAAACTACCAAACCGGGACCGCATAACGCAGTACCGCAAAGGATCGCTGAAAGTACCGCAGTACCGCTAGCGCATTCAAATTTCCGCGTACCGGTTTGGTACCGGTTTGGTAGTTTGGTAGTACCGCAGTACCGCAGTACCGCAAAATATGCCGCAAGTGCCCAGCTCTGCTTATGAGTAAGTTAAATTGCTGAAATAAATTTTATAACCTACACCACAGGTTGAATTATAAATTTGCTGTTTTTAGTTAGGATAGGCCTTGAGTGTAAAGAGTAGGGCCTACTTTGTGATGTAGGCTTCTTGTATATTTAATTGCAAATTGTAGTGTTTGAAGTGGGCCATTAGTGTATGAGTATGTTAGGGCTATTAGGTAAGGTAAAGTGGGCCTACTAAATAGGCTTACGTTGAAATTTGCCTATTTTTTATAGGACTTAAAATGAGTTACGCCTGTTAAATGAACAAGCCTTTGTTTACTGTTAGTGTAAAGGTAAAGTTTGTGTTAGTGTAAAGGTAAAGGGATCGGTTCCCCAGTTACACGGGCCACCATGTGAAAAAACTATAAGGGGCTTATGGTTCAAATTGGCTTCAACCTTCGCCGATTGGAAATTATCCTGCAGTTATTGTATAGAGAGTTAATGACAAAAGCCCTATGTTTTTTCGTTAGAGAGTTATGTATACAGTATGTAGGTCTTCAAAGGACCTCTTTGTTTATTTGCCTTCGGTATTTGCGCTGCCTAATGGTAAAGAAAGGAATTGCCTTACCTTATTATTTCGTTGGGCCTCGCTTCTGTTTCGATGTAGGGCGGGACGATCTTTTTCGATGTAGGGCCGTGGAACGATGGACCTACACAATGAGTTGACTCGATGTAACTAATATAGGCAGTCACTATTTAAACACCTGAAGGAACAGGCCTATTGTTCTTATAGTTATTAAGTTTTATATCAAGAGGATTTCACTCAGAACTTATAGAAAGACAAAGCACATCTTCCTTGCTTAATGCATTGCTGTAACATAAGCAGCTCCGAGTGAACCGCTATAATATAATCTTCGTATTTTTATTATTTGCTGATTTAGCAAAGGTCGTTGACTCGTTTCTCGATGTAATTCTCATGAGTGGGCAGTGGAAAAGTTTGAACACGAGATAATAAATTTGGTTTTCTTGTCATGCAGGCCCGATGCCTACATATGGGTTCTATGTACGTATGGCAATCATCTCATTCCCAATAGGCTATGTCGCCAATCCCGAGGCAATTTTGTATAGATATTTAATTCAATTAATTAATAATTTATATTTAATTAAGAAATAAAGGTACCACATACGATACCATGTTGTAAGCGTGTATAGTTTTTCCATAAATGTGATATAACAAGTGGCGAAGTAGAAGTTCGTCAGCGTGCAAGTGACATATTAGTAGGCTGACCATACGTACCGTTTTGAACGGGACAGTACCGTTTGTTTTATATTTCCTGGCCGTCCCGTCGTTTTAATAAAAATGTCAATTTTGTCCCGGTTTATGTACTTACTTTTTCATGAATACAAAATATTACATAACCCCGTCCCTTTTTTGCCATCCCAATGTCCCGTTTTTGTCTCAAGGAAATATGGTCAGCCTACATATTAGCCACTGCAAAGGTCTACCGAATGCCAGTTCTAAGAGGCTAATAATTCCATTATGTCTTCCTGTGTTTACAGGAGTTCCATCACATCCAATAGCCACCAGTTCGTCAATGTTTTGAACATTTTCTGATAGATAGATAGATAGATACAATAACTTTTATTAATAATAATAAATAAATAAATTTTTTCAATTTACAATGAGATGAATAATTGTGAAGCTCGACTATTCATTTTATTTAATTTGGCCTTTAAGCTTTAGGCTTTACTGGGCTCTTATTAAAAATAAGCAGCTATTGTTATAAATTAATAATAATAAATAAATAAATAAGTAAATAAGTATTATTAATAGTTAAAACATGTATTGCAATATTAAACAATATTAAATGGACGATATTAAACAATATTAGTGGACATTAATCCTAGATTTTTGTTAGTATGCCATTATTAATCGGGATTTCAACTTGGTTTTAAACAAATTTACATTCACAATATTTTTATATCGGCATGCAAGTCATTCCATAGTTTCAATCCAATGAAAATGGGTAGTTTTTGAGAGGAAGACAATCTAAATGAGGAATAACAAGCTTTGATCTATTTCTGGTCTGAAACGAGTGGATTTCTTGATGAGTTACAAAATATCTATTTACCCATTGCAAATTAATGATTTTGTTCTTACACTTCTAAATAAAAATAAAATGTGCCAGTTTGGTTATATCGTTGAGCTTTAGTAGGTTTGGCTCTTTAGATAATGCCTAGAGTGATCAAGGAAATCAGCATCAGCACCTTATTGCTCGTTTTTGGATGACAAAGATACCATTTAATGCGTTGTTAGCGAAGTTTCCCCAAACAAAGGTGCAGTATGTTATATAAGGAAGAACAAGAGTATGAAAAAGAGTCAATAAAACTTGTTTAGGGACTACATTTCTAAGTTTAAACATTATAGCAACGCTCCTTGAAATCTTTTTCGTGATATAATTTACATGGTCACTCCATTGCAAATTCTATCTAGCATTACACCAAGAAATTTTGTTACAGTACACTCCTTTATGGCGATTTCATTAACATTAAGTTCATCAAGATATACACTTCTTTTATTAGTAAAAATTATGAAATTTGTTTTACTGGTATTTAGGAAGAGTTTATTGGTGGTCAACCATTTCATTACACTGATAAATTCTGAATGAAATATATTCTTAGCTGTATTAACATCTTTGCAAGAAAAAGAGACAGTTGTATCATCTGCAAACATTATGAAGTTCAGTATATCAGATGAGCGTGGAAGGTCATTTATATATAATAAAAATAACAGTGGACCCAGAACTGAGCCATGTGGCACACCATATTTGACAAGCGCTTTAGTTCAGCAAACCTTATTTACTGATACAAAATGATATCTATTGGACAAATAACTTTTAAACCAATCACTGATTGCTCCTCTAAAGCCGTAACAATATAATTTATTAAGTAGAATATTATGGTCTATTACATCAAACGCCTTACTGAAATCCATAAATATTGATATCATTATTTCTTTGTTCTCCTTAGCTATATTTACATTTTCCATAAGATTTAAAATAGCCATTTCCGTTGTTTTATTATTACTTTAACATATTGATTGGAGATAATAAATTGTAGGATTCTAAATATCGCTGCATTCTACTTTTTACAATTTTTTTAAAACTTTGCTGAACACAGATAATAAACACACCGGCCTGTAATTTGTTGCTAGTGTAGGATCACCCTCTTTATAAAGGGGTGTTATACAACCAGTTTTTAGCATTGATGGGAATATTCCTTTGGAAATACTTTGATTGATAATTTTAGCCAAAGTTACAGATATCTTCTTTAACAAGTTTCAATATAGTACAGGAATGCTATGAATGTTATTTTTTGTATTTTTTAATTTACCAATAATATTCTGGACCTCAGTAGAGGTAGCAAGAACAAAAGAAAATGAATTTAGTGGGCTGGTTGGCGTATATTCTAGAGGTGAGTGATCATTATTTATTAATTGTGAGCGAAGCTTATCTGCTATTGAAGTAAAATGTGCATTTAAAGAGTCTGCAATAGCAGTATCATCAGTAATTACTTTATTATCAACATTTAATTTCTTTATTGAATTTTCTTAATTTGTTTTCCGAGATTGTTTATGGTTGTCCAAGTGTTTTTCATGTCTCCTTTATGTTTGGAAAATTGAAATTTTGCAATTTTGATTATTTTAGTTAATTTGATTCTGTATTGAGTATATTGTATTTTAGGAATTTTGCTCTGCAATTGCAATTTGAATAATTTATCTCTGTTCTTTATTGAGGTGATAATTCCTGGAGTGATCCATGGATTTGCTACACTTTTGGGCGAAACTGTTTTTCTCCTTAAAGGAAACCAAATATTAAAGATATAGAATAAGGTGTCATAGAAGAACTGAAACATGATCTGGGTCATTTAAAGGTTCGTCACAGTCAAGTCGAGTATTTTCTACAGCCCCAATAAATTTTCTTTTGTTAACCTCTGAAAATATTCTGTAATCAATAGTTGTTTTGTCCGCAACCTGAACAGTGTTATTGAATATAGCTAAGCAGGAAAATGATCACTGATGTTAGTGGTTATAATCCCAGAATTTACGAGGGCATTGCTATTTACAAATATATTATCAATCGTAGATTCTGTTATTCGATTGCCATAGCTGCAGACTCGAGTGGATTTGGTAATAGAATGACTAAGATAGAAAGAATTCATTAAGTTAAAAAATTTATGAGAGATTGCTTCAGATTGCAAATGGCATTCGATTTATGAAAGTTGCATAACATGTTATCTAAGTGAATTAAAAAGCTATTGATATTAGTATTAGGTGGTCTATATATTGCATGGACAGAATATACATTACTTTTGTCTTTATATTCACAATCAGGTTTTCATTGCACTATTACATAGAGAAAATACTTCATTAGAGTCGTAAGTTTGATGCACATACATAGAGATACCCCCACCAATCTGACCATCTTTTACAGTATGATAAGCAACGTAATTATCTATATTATATAGGTTTTTAATACTACTATTTAACCAGGTTTCCGTGAGAATTATAACACTAAATTATAACACTAAAGATTTTTAGAAATATCTTTTTGTAATACAAAGGCATTAAACTCGTCTATCGATGAGACCATGCAATTGCCTACACCAGATTCCTGTTCTAGATTCTCTAAACTGGATACAGAATTTTTTGGTAATGAATTGAAATGATTAATATCGGCACATATACTATGAAAGTATTTATCGATGAAAGCCATTTAACAGTAGTTCTCAAACAATTTCACTAAATACAGAATACGGGAATAAGGGGTTACCGCCCAGTTGAGCCGAGAATGGGAAAGTCGACTGTTGAGATTGTATGCGGAGTTATTCGCAGGCCTCCTGTGTGCCGGCTGTCGGCTGGCGTTTTCGTAGTTCTCATAGCTTCGAATGCTTCTTCACTAACAAGGTGAACTCCTTTGACCGAAGTATTCCGCGTTGGAGGAGTCTCTTTCTTAATAATTAATTTCGCTCCAAGGAAGTAGGCAACTTTCCCGAGTCTCCTCGCTTCTATGAGTTTAGGGAGCTTTTCTTTACGAATTTTACGTGTTTCCTCACATACGTCGTCATTGACGAAGATTTTTGATCCTTTCAGCTTTCTTCTGTTTTTTAGTTTTAAATCTCTGTGAGTTTCATCCTCACATACTGTATTACTTTTATAGCTGAAGTGGGCGTCTTAGATTCAGTCATGTCATTAACTCTAGAATTTGCTTTTTGTGGTGGAATTTGTTTTTTTTAATCTAAAAGCACTTTTGATCTTAATATTCCCCAAATTCAATCTATCTTTTATTATGTCCTCCACCTTTTTCTTCGTTTCGCCGTTTGTTTCTCTATTCATTTCAGATACCCCCATTATGATTAAGTTATTGGCACGTGAATTATCGTCTAGGCTGTTTAATTTATTCCTAATTGAATCGTGCTCGTTTTTTATCATCTCCATGCTACGATTTTTTTAGTAAGCGAGTTTAGACTAGAGTTAAGATCCTTTATTTCGTCGTGTCCCTCTTCAACAATTCGTTATTATGTTGTACAACTTTTATTACTCCTGAAGGTCTGATTACACTATTACTTTTGTGCACTAAGTCAAAGAGGGAATTACACTTATTTGCTAGATCCTTCATTTCTAATTTCAGGGTGTTTACCTGACCTTTGGAAGCCATTTTGAGCAATTTATGGGGTTAAGATTCATTCGTTCGTTCGTTCGTTCGTACGTTTAAAGGTCTCGTTCGTTCGGTTGTTTGTATACCCGTTACTTCAAGGTCACTGCTTGCCGTAGGACTATAAAGGCAGTGCCGGATGTCGCTAGAAAATTTTGAAGATATATTTTCTGTAATATTACTAGTTAAGTATTACAGTTTATCTGATGAGATTGTAACTGCGTAATGTTGGCACATTCACAAATTTTAGTGGAGAAGTAACACAATGGTTCACTGACTTTGAACACTGTTAATTTTGATAGGAAGAAGGAGCACGAAACTGACAAGCGTCACCGGCACAAAGAGCATTAAAAAAATTGATAAAAATTGAATTAACGAATCTTTAATACCATGAGCAGTACCAGAGACAGGTGCAATATGACCAACATAGCAAGACCCTGGTTCTCTTACTAAGGTTATGTGTTCTTCAATGACCGACTTGTAATAATATTTTTTGCCTTGATTGATATGACATTTAGGTTTATCTTTTCTTCCATCAAAATATAGAGCTTTTAAGTGGTCCTCATTATCATCTTGTAGCACTTTACGCCGTATTTTCGTCCTTTCTCTTCTAATTTTACTCCTGTCATTTATGAGGGAGGTATCCTCATTTCCTATTAGACCAACATCTTGCAGGGCAGCAGATGCCAAAGATGCATCTGCCCGGTCAGATATGCTGTATCTATCACAAACTTGTCCAACATTTCCAAAATTAACTCTCATTTGCTGATGCGAGTTAGACGGTCTAGCATCATCAACAGCTCTTGTTTGGGTCGGGTTTGATTCTTTCACTGAGCAAGCTGAAATGTCACCCTCCGAATCAGAAGAATCAAGGCCTAGGCCTACAGCATCATCATCAATTGAAATGCTTTTGCTAATTAGAGAGAGTTCCACTTCTTTTCGTTTCATATTCTTTTTAAGTTTTCAGTTGTTATTTTATCTATGTTCCAAATTGCCATTTTTCTATCTCCTCTTTGTTCAGTGAGAAATTTTTGCTCAATGCGGGGAACCTTTTTAGTTTTAGCACAGTGACATGAATCAAACTCACATTTACAGCTAGCAATATCAAATAAATTTTTAGCTTTTTCTCTGAACAACTAATTTGTTTTGATAATTTGGGTTTCCTTTTCTTCCTTTGTATGGCTTTATCAACACCATATACTTATTATGATAGGAGCGAATAAGATGCAAAACCTTTTTGTGAGAAACTGTTGGAATTGAGGCCTTTACCCAGATATTTTTAATATCTAAAGTGACTTTTTTTGATACGTCAGAGACTGCAGGATCTTTGTTATTATTAGTGAACTTTATGTCAGATCTTACCCACAAATAATGTCTAAACATTTCTTCATAGGTTGGAAGCCTATTGCTATTTAGTTCTTTAGCAGCGCCAAAAACGGGGCGTATACTACATTGCCTTCTCTTTACTTTTTTATCCATTTTAATATTTCTGAAAAATAGAATTTATGTAATTAAATCAGAGAATTACAAGAAATAAATATTTATGCATGCAAAAATGGTTAAGTAGTTATACTAATAGGCTAAGCTGAACTGTAACGCATCTCGTCACTGCACGCACTTTAGGAAGACTGAGTGACTGAGGCTCAAAATGTGACGGTTTTTCAAGGTCATTGGGGAGCCTCTAGTAGTATGCCTGCAAAAAGGTAGAGTGCAGAAATGTTACGCAATGTTGCAAGAGTGATAACGTAATATTGCAAGAGTGCCACCCCCTTTGTTGCAAGAGCGCAACCTCTCCCCTTGTTGAAAGAGTGCCACCTCCCCCCTTGTTGCAAGAGTGCCACCCCCACCCCTCTTTATTACCACCCCCACCCCACCCCCCTTTGTTGGGAAAAAAGAAAAAAAGAGAGAGTGAGACTACAGGCCTTTGTTGCCAACCCAAAATGGGGTTGCAAGGGGCATGCAACTTGGAGGTTGAGTTCTCCCCAAAGCTATTCCTCCCAAAGGGGCAGAAAGGAAGAGATAGCAAGAGAGGAAGAGAGAAAGAGGGGTATGCAACTTGGAGGCAGAGTTCTCCCCCAAGCTGAACCCCCCCAAAGGGGCATACCTATCCTAAGGGCGCCTCTTTGGGGAGGAAGGGGTTTCCTCACCCCCCAAAGGAGCAGAAAGAGAGAGGAAGAGGACGGCCTTTGCTCGCCGGACTGCCCAGCTCATATTGATCCATCGTCCATCATCTGGCCTCTTATAGTTCCCCTAAGCAGCCAGTTGGCTGAGTTGCCAGACAACGCCATGCATTTAATTATTATTCAGCCAGTTGGCTGTTGAGTTGCCAGATTCGTTATTTATTTTAAATAAGCTTATGTTACAGTTGGCTGAGCTGTCAGCCTCGTTACTTATCTATTCAATTACTCTGTTTTAGAAAATGATATAATCGTGTTCAAGGAATAAATAAAACACCATTACAACGTTCTGTTTATTAATTATTGGATATACAATAGGATATATACATATATGATCAAATAATAGAACGGGAAATATATAATCATGCAAAGCATAGTATTAACTAAATATTAGAAAATATATATTTATATTAATTATATATAGTCGTACAAAACATGAAAAGTATATAATCATACAGAGCACAGTATTAATCAAATATTAGAAAAATATAGTTATATCAAATATTAGTACAGGAAAAATATATTTATATTAATATATATATATACTCGTACAAAACATAGTATTAACAAAAATTTTAGAAAAATATATAGTTATATTATCAAAAGTTATATTATCAAATATTGGTACAGGAAAATATATACAAAACGTACAATCACATTATTATTACAGTAAAAATATATATTGTCTTTACCGCCTACGGTGCAAAACGCTAAATTCGAAGGTGATTGACGCTACATCAACATCGCCATTACTCTGCACGATGTGGTAAAACCGCCTAAGAATCACCTCACCGTTTAACTGATACGGCGGTTTATATTCAATGTAAAGGGCTTTCATATCGTTCAATACTATTTTTGTACCCACTTTACACTCGGCAGGTAAGGTGCCTTTAAGCGCTGCTAGAATGCTATCAAAAGCCGCGCAAAAACGTCATCGTCGGGCGTTACCATAAATAGAAGTTTATAATCAGCCTTTCCAATCGTGTTTTTTTTAACGTACGAGCTTTTCAATCGTGAACTCTTCTTCACTCGACATAGCGACAATTGAAATAAGCTTCCAAGTCGCAACGGCAGCTATCCACTATATAGAGATACAGCTCTTCGGGATGAACCGTGTAGGCGAGCTCTGCACCGTACCTCTCAAGCGTTTTGTACCAAAGCTCAGGATATTTCGAAGAATCTAAACCTTTTAAATACGGTCCAGAGCTAGCCCGTTCTCTCCCTGCTCATTCCTACATTCAACAAATCCGTCGAGCAGAGCGGTGTAAGCGTACTCAAGTACTGTATCAAAATAAATCATGTCTGAGATGCGTGTGTCTAATATAGGTTTCAGCTTACGGAATCCAACGATCTCAAACATTCTGTCGAGGATGAAACGGTTCCGTGTAGGAACAAGAACGCCATTATCAGCCGTGTTCTTCCACATCAATCGTATATCAACGCATGGTTGATTGTTATTTACACTCAATGTACAAAAACGGTATATGAGGAGGCTTCACTAATCACCTCTCTTATTATACCTACGTCAGCTGGTATTTTATAGCGGTCCTCAGCCCACCTCTCAACTACCGCGAAGATTTTATGCATCTCCTCAAGATTTAAATAAATAACGTTGCGCTTGCTCGCAGGTCTACTGTTCGTTTCAAGCACACAGTTAATGGTGCCGGTTTCCCGCCTGAACACACGCAACGACTTCGTCACGGAGACGTCGTACGAGGCGTTGAGAATGCTTCTCAAAGGGAGTTCCATCGTATTCATCGAGATGACTATGGCACATCCACTCGGTGCAAGCTCTGAGGAGACTATGAGCCGCGTGAGGCATGCAGGCAGGCAGGAACGGTTCGACGGGCGGTTGACTCACCCTGATGATACGTGAATGGGTTTGTTCGAACCCGTATGATCCGTGAGGTGCGATTCGCACCATAATCTAATGAAACCTGTGCGGAGCTGACCGAATTGCTGTACCCCATTATACTGGTAGGCGTTTTGAGAAATTTTCCGGTACAAAACTAATTTCGGTTTTAACGTTTTATCATTACCACTCCCCCGAATACGCACCAGACAGTTTACCTCAGGGTAAATTTCATGAACTAGGCACATTTTATAATGTTTTATCTCTCCTAAAAATCTTCACACTGCGGGGCGCTGTTAGAGAGAAACATATGTTCATATTTAGGCTTTTTATTTAACAGACGATACTCATCTCTAAAATCTGTTAAAAACTCGCATAACCCTTTAGCCACAACCTCACTACAAACCTCATCATGATATATATTAATGTAGTGGTAAAAATACTTAAGATTGTCCATGATAACGAGATTCACATTTTCAGTCGTAGGGTATGAGTAATCGACATGGTGTAGCATGATATAATACCGTTTATCACACCACTCATCCACAAGGCTCACTATCCATATCTGCTGCTTCTCTTCTGCACGCGTTGTTTCTTTTACTTCACGGTATATGTGAGCCTTTATAAAGCTTAGTTCTACAACATACTTCAGTCTGTACTGCGAAATCCTACAACCCCTCGCCAGAATATCCGTAGAGTATTTGAATAGCCTGACCTTTCGCACGATTCAATGCTTCCTTAAAAGAGTCAAAGGAGGCTGGGATAGGGAGTTTTTCAGTATCCACTACATCTACGCCCTTTACTGAATACCACTTCATAAATGTTGAACACGCGATATTAAAGGTGGCCATTTTCTTCTACGCGAGAGAATACACGTCTGAGCTCAAGGGTATACAGAGGTCAACTGAGAACGCGGGGACAGAGGTCTGCTCAGGCTACGGGGCGAATCACGTCCCAGTCTTACAGTGGGCGGGGCATAACTTTACTGTACACACGCACACACGCAAAGTGAAACACAAGTCGATGCACGATTTATTTAATAAACGAAATAACCAGCATGTATATATTTTAAACACGTGCAATAAATAAGTTAACAATAGGCACATAAAAGAATGTTCACAATACATATTAAGTTACAAATACGTGTGACGAATAAGTTAGCATTAGACCCATCAAAGATTATGGTAACCAAAGGGTACGGTGTCATAGGTACCAGGTAACTGGTAACGTTTCCTATAGGTGTTACGGCACACTTCGTACCCCTAAGTTCCTTCACACACCCCAGTTTCTGCGCCCGAAAATTGTGGGTGCCTACAACTAGTTGGGGAGGCCGTTCGCCCTCATCATCGTCCAAACACACTAGATCCTTCAGCGAATCAAAGTTAACGACCTGTCGATTCGCTTGGTTAAGCGTGATACCCTTCGCCTTCACGATATATTTCGTTTCATTCCCTATCCTTACCCGTACCCCATAAGTTTTAGGTCCTGTTGAGACAAAAGAGTCGGCGTATGCATTGTCCCCATACTCATCCTTGATCTCATCAGTGAGCTCGCCGAGGAATTCACCAATAGCAGGCATGTATTCACCCTCCATCGCTGTGAATATCACGCTATCTGTATCGGCATACAAGACTCTCTGCCCAAGAGAATGCAATAGACCCCAAAGTTTGATGCGGGCGTAGGCTGTTGTGAAGCTGGCTACAGGAATGTTTGTAACCCTTGAGGTATCTGTGGCCAATTCAGTGTTGTACTTTATTATGTAAGTATTACCTACATTCACGATTTCCATGACTTCTTTATCGGGTGCGTTGGCATATCCCAGACTTCGCTATAACTTTGTGCCAAATGAACGTTTCCCTTGCCAGTATTCTGTGCAAATTTTCCCCATAGACTGTTTAGACACAACTTTGCACTAAAGCGCTTGCCAGGATTCTTTACAATTTGGGCGCGATCAAGTTGTATACCTTCGTGGTCGCGGTAACGTTGAATATAGGCAGACTTTTCATCTTCGGTGTCAACTCCTCGCGGATACCCTGATGCCTCAACCTTATCCTTCAAAAATGCGTTTATATACGGTGTGAAAAGGTTGGGTAGCTTCTGAAACCTCCAAACCTCATGTATCTTCAGTATTCTATACCCATGGCGTACGGCTAGGGCAGCTCAGGACTTGTATATACGCCTCTGATCTTACGCTGGTGGGGTGTATGGTTACAATTACCGTTATTCTCTTCCGCACACTTCACGCACAGGGGAAACATGAGCTTATGGTCAATGACGACGGGTAAGATCGGCATCCATAATTCGCGAGGGGCGAGCACGTCTACGAAAGAGAGCCCAAAGTAGCGATCATTCAAATTTCTTGAAAATTCACTGATGGAGGGCAGGTTAGGCCCACTATTTTTCAGGAGCGCCCACGGGGTACGGGTTGTTCTTCATCACGTATGGGTATAAAGAACAGAAGTCGTAGTAGTGAAGTTTCACGCCCTCCGTAGGTGGAAAGTATAGCTTGAAGGGATTTGTGCGTCCACCGAACAAGCTATCACCGCATTTGAGAGGATCCAGTACCATTGAACGTTTGATGGCTCTTATCTCCTCACGATACTGCTCATCGGTTCCATCCGTGCATCATATTCATGCTCCCACAAGATTCTGTGTGTGAACCGGGACCTATAAGTTGATCACGGGTGCGCGTCCACGCACGGCAGTCGGCAGGAGATCTACCGTGGATATCTCCGGTGATTCCACACTCAGGACGGGGGCATCCATGCCACCAGCAACCGTTAAAAGAGTACACAGTCTTCTCACAGTGGCACGGTTTTCACTTAGTCCATCAACCCAAAAAACACGACCATTAATCTTAATGGGTACTTCACCCGTGTTGCGGGCGTGCTTTATGTATACACCTGTCTGCTGCTGTAGGTGTGAGCCAGTAAATAGCCTTGTGGCCGTAACTGCGGGGGTTGTTTCTGTGAATAATGGTTAAGGTGGCTTTAGGCATGAAGTTATTCTTGAACACCGTAAAGCATAGTGAAGCGATGGTGGTTGCGACTTGCAGCGGATCGCATTTGAAACGGACTATGTACATTCTTCTAAAGGCTTGGAAACATACTCTAAGCACGCGCACATCATTCACGCAATAACGTTCACACTCAGCAGCTATATTATAAGGATTACATTCATTAAAACTACCGTAGTATCGATCAAAGTCTTCGCGCTCATCTACACTCATACAATCATAGTTAAAATAATGTTTGGGTGGAGGTAGACCTACATAGTTTAAAGTCTCGCTAGTGAGGAAAGTGTAAGGGAAGTAGCCTTTTGATACTTCAGCTGCTACCCCCATCACCTTGGGTAGCTTTGCTAATTTACAAGGCGTGAATAATAAAGTATCTTTAAATTGCACATTACCTCTTATTTGCATCTGTATAAGTTTGTTTCCTCTTTTCAAGGGATCACCCGTGAATATCTCGGATGATTCGTGCTCGAGCAGCTCCTTATAAAGGAACTGTGTGTCAAATTTTGCCCCGTTATGGGCAAGAATATACACAGTCATTTTTTTGAACTTGTCGGCTAACTTGACAATATAGGACACAAATAGTTTCACAGGGGAATCTCCTGCAGACACCTTAAAAACGTTTGTCCGTTTACCACATTTGGGGCACTCGTCACACTCGATCTCCATACACTCGTTGCAGATAGTCTGGCTCACAAGTAAATGTGGAACTACCTCTTTGGTTTCGTTTCGTATATGTTTCTATATCGTAGTATACAGTTATACAAGGTTTGTTTTTAGGCTTTGCGTCTTTCATATAACATACATGTTTTACGCCATCCGCCTTATATTTCTCATGGCATGTAGAACAGTGAATTTCGTCACATTTGCTCAAATTTCCCTACCTTCATGTGAAACATGCCACATTCACAGATTCTCATTTTCCTGCACGTGCCAATTGATTTATGGAGTCAAAACAGTTATTGTTGAAAAATGTGCGTCTACACACATTACAATCCCTCTTCTCAGCTTCAACTACACGGCTTTCACATTTGGGGCTTTTACACTGCTCACATACCATGTGGCAATCTTTACAATGTTTCACTATCATCTGCAAACTCGAGACACCCCTTACACAAATCATGATGTCGCCCATATTTTCGACTTTTATCATAACTCGCGTAAAGGCACCTTATATTACGGATGGGGAGATACGTTGTACCTGACAGTCCTAAAATAAGTAGGGGTCTTGTACGATCTCTCACACTGCTTTTAAAAACATACACAGTCCTACGACTATCATCCAGGCCAAATACCACTATACGGCATTCATTTCCTGTTCAACCCTTCTCAGCTCTTCAGGACCCATATTACAGTCAAATTCAAGTTCACAGTCTACAGCTAGTTTACGGGCACGCTCCACGATCGTGGCAACCAAATTGGGTCTCGTATTTAGCACAGTAAACATACGTGCTAGGACTAATGCTATAAAGCCGCAACCACGATCGACGTTTATATGCCGTCTATAAATAGCCTGAGAATTGAAGTTAAGAGTGTAAGGTGTGGCACTATGACCCGCAACACGGAATACACGGTCAATATTTACCGTGAAGTTGTCCATATTGAATGCTATACTACTTTGGGCGGCTTGCATTATACGCGCTAATATATATTCTACATCTCAGCAGCCAAACGTCTAAATGGCACTACCACCCAAAAATCATCTACATCGTTATCATCTGAGCCGAAACCGAAGGACAGACTCGTCCTGACTTCACGCTCGTCGCGGTTCTGAAGGGCAAACTCTACAATGCGCTCTACAACGCGACGTAGCCCGCGCTCAATTCCATTGCTATACAGGGATCTAGGGTCAACCCTGACTATATACCGATTTCTAGTCAAGGCTGGGGTCGGGGTTGCGGAGCGCACCAACTCAAATGTTATATCATCCTCAACAGAGCGAGTCACCGCTGAGGAGGATGGACGAGTGCCTATATTGGACGATGTGGGGATTGCGCCGTAAGACGTTGAGGGCTGGGGGTCTATTACAGCAGACTCTACAGAACGGGTGGGGGCTGTGGAGGAAGTACAAGGGGTCGAGGAAGCTGATGTAGGGTTGGTAGCGTAAGACGTTGAGGGTTGGGGTTGTACCGCGGATTGTCCATCAACCGGCGCGTATTTCGCGCGCTTTATACCTGACGTGGAGGACTCTTCAGCGTGTCGCCGCTTTGAGCGTGCCGCCGTTGAGGGTATGGGCCCTGTAGATGCACGGCCAATGGATTCACCCGTGATGTCGATGATGGTGGGGTGTACATCGTCGTCATTCACGGTTCTGTGGAAGAAGAAAACAAAATATAAGGAGCAGAACTCGTTATTTGTGATATTCTGTAAATGAGTCACTTAGGGGTGTGACGTGTTAGAAATGGATGCTGTAGAAAAATTCAGATTCACGAGCCCATCCACATGTATTATATCTGGACCTACAGGATGTGGTAAAACGGTGTTTATGCTTAAAATTATTAAAGAAAAGGGTGAAATGTTCTCAAAATTTGTGCATAAAGTTATATGGTGCTATTCGACATACCAATCAGTGTTCAACGAGTATCAGGACGATGTTTTGTTCCATAAGGGGTCTATGACGTTAATTCACTAAAGGGAAATGAACATACAGTCATCGTAATTGATGACCTCATGTTGGAGATGGATAAAACGTTTGCCGAGACATTTACAGTATTCTCCCACCACCCTAATATAAACGTGTTCTTCATCAATCAGAATCTATTTTTCAAAAATAGATACATGCATGATGTATCGTTAAATACGCAATATCTAGTTTTATTCGCTCAACGTAGAGATGTGTCACAAATTGGGGTATTAGCCAGTCAAATGTTCCCGAGTCAGCGTAAGGAGTTTTTGGAGGTTTATAAAGAGGTCACAAAGCAACGTTATGGATATTTGCTTTGTGACCTTCACCCACGAAACACGTTTACCTTCACCCACGAAACACGTTTAGGGTGCTTCTAAGAACGAATATATTTCCAAACGAGCCTGAAACCGTGTACATTCCAGAATGATGAATAGGCTAAAGAAATACCGGAATTAATAAAAATCTATCAACGACTGCCTCGGGCGTTGCAGCAGATGCTTGTTAAAAATATCGACTCTGACTTTTTAAAATGCATCTGCGAAATCTGCCTGAATGTTATAAAATGTAATGTTCCGATGAAATCCTGTCAGAAGGCTCGCTTACGTCGTTACAAGAACATAATACGACGCTCGCCCATAAAAGTCAGACTGTGGGTAAGAAAAAGCGTATTATTGTACAAAGAGGCGGTTCGTTCCTACCCATCTTATTTTCAATTTTGGGGCCTTTACTGACTAGCTTAATATAATGAAGAAGGTGGTTGTGATCCCGCACGAGGTGTATGCTTCATTACAAAGGACCCCAGACGCTGCTCTAGAGCCCCGTAAAAGTAGGCTTAAAAGAATGGAGAGTGAGCTACTACTCCTATTAAACAGTGAAAAGCGCCTGATGAGAAAAGGGTTTTGTATCAAGAGGCTTTGCAGAAATTTCTTCACGAGTACGAAGATTATAAACAGCCTACAGAGCTCCCCGTGAGGCACAGCTCGAGTAGCGCTGAGCATAGTGGTACAGGGCCTGAGCAACCAAAGAGTAGCGGAACACAGCACATCGAACATGTGCTAAAAAACAGCCTCCCCCATACATTGAGGAATAAAGGTTAAGTCTTTATAACTATTGAGTGAGGACCCTATCATACAGTGGGCACACAGGCGAGGTCATTGTTGATGGATCAAGGGTGCAGGGTCCAATATCGTTGATATTGTTCATGATCTGGTGAGAAAGTGGGACAGGCCATCACCAACAGGATGGAGGCATATTAAGGCAAGACTACAGCAAATAAATGTCCCCAAAACATTGATAGGTAATCTGAATAGGTTAAAAGACTTGGAGCATGCATCGCACGTGTCACAACTGAGTACACCTTCACCCACAACAGCTGCAGTGTCTCTGAAGAGAAGAAAGAAGAGAGTAGAAGGCCAACCTTATCCACGTGCCTCTAAAATACGCAAATGGCTAACGTATTAAGTAAGCACTATTATGACATTTCTAGCCCAGCATCCTATGGTGGCGTTAATAGACTGTACAGAGGTACTTATGGCGTAAGGAAAAAGGATGTTGAGAGATTTTTGCGTGCCCAGGATGCTTACACACTTCATAAACCGGTGAGAAAAAGGTTTAAAACAGCCAAGACAACAGCCGCTCGATTGATTCTATTTGGCAGGCAGATTTAACAGACATGCAAAGATATTCGGTGTACAACGATGGTTACCGCTACATCCTATTCATAATAGATGTATTCTCTAGATACCTGTGGTAGTTCCCCTGAAAAATAAATCGCCTGAAACAGTCGCTAAAGCAACCAAAACACTGATGTTGAAAGAAAACAGGATTCCAGGCTATTTTTGTACGGACATGGGGAAAGAATTTATAGGGCGTGCTTTTCAGAACATGTTGTCAGAGTTTAATATCAGCTATTACACTTCCAACTCTATACATAAAGCATCTTTAGCTGAAAGAGTTCAGCGTACCATAAAGGAACGCATGCACCGTTATTTTACACATAAAAGCACGCTCAGATATATAAACGTTCTCGATTCATGGCTTCATCCTACAACCGCTCACACCACCGTACGATCGGTACAACGCCTAACGATGTTTTAGAAAGAGGCAGGCGACCGAGAAGTGATGGACACCACCACCACCGCCACCACAATCTGTGCGTTTCAAAATCAATGATTATGTAAGGTTGTCACGTTCGGGAAATAAATTCGCGAAGGGTTTTGAGCAAGGATGGACACGCGAGATTTTTAAAGTTAGAGCTATGAGGCCTAAAGGCGAGATAATGATGTATTACGTTGAAGATTTGAATGGGGAAGAAATCTCGGGTTTTTTTACCGCGAGGAACTTCAGAAAGTGGCATTTAATTTAGGAAAAAACGTGTTTAAAATTGAGAAAATTTTAGGGAGCAAAGGCGCAGGAAAGAAGAAGATGTACCTGGTGAAGTGGTTAGGTTATCCAGAAAGCTTCAATACCTATATAAAAGCCGATGCAGTCATGAAGCTTAATTAGTATGCAGCATGGCTCCCAACCATTTCTACGTCACACTCCCGTCCTCCTCATCCCTGTCTATGCACCCTAACAACACATTAGCCAACTTTGTAACAGAACTCCATGGGCCCATTGATTTGGGTCGTGATTCGTATGAGGTGGGGGTATGTGAAATTCAGCTGGACACCGTCTTTTTAAATATTGATTATAAAGACGCCGTTTTTACAATTCTTAGAAACTGTGACGAGTGCGCCAAAGCCGGGGTAACTCGGGGCGAAAGTATACGCATCGCCCGGACTAAGGTCGCACAGTTTTTCAGTACAACTGTGACACTAGGCCCGGGTCGCTATGGTTCGGTTGAAGATGTTGTGAGAGACTTAAACATATGTTTAAAAAACTCGCACCTTTCGAATGATTTAATATACGAAATCGTAAACAGAGGAGGCGCTGCACATACTCTAATGCTAAAATCAAAGGCTAATAGAAGATGGAGAAAATGGCTGAAGGCCCTGAGTCGCCAGAAATGTGCTATATTTATAGCAATATAGTAGAACACCAATTTGTTGGGGACACCCAGGCCCGTCTGGTACGCATTGCACACATCCCAACCCATAGAGGCAGGGGTTTGAGTATTACATATGACAGGCCCCATTATGTGAATGTTGCAACTAATCTAATAACTAATATCTCAATATATATAAGAACGGTGGAGGGTAAAAATTTCCCATTCGGTGATGGAAGCTTGACAGTGAAGCTGCACTTTCGCCGCACTGAGTTATAATTGTCAGAAAACCATTCACGGTGCACCGGGGTGAGATATCAGCGCAGCAGCGGCCTTGGGGCCATTTTTTCATCCATACTGCGCACAGCTGTACCACTATTGAAGAGGGGGGGCCAGGTACCTTGGTAGGAAGGCCTTACAAACAGGATTTAATGCGGCAGAAGAAATGCTCGCGAGTACTAAACCTAAAGAAGCTCTAAAAAAACATTTAAGGCGTACGCGGGATGAAATCATCAAAGATGCGAAGAGGAAAATTCGTGGCGGAGGAAAGAAGAAGAAGGGGTTGCCAACACATGATGTAAAGAAGAGGGCTGCTAGGAAGAAGAAGGGAGTGCCATCACTTGGTGTAAAGAAGAGAGCTGTTATGAAGAAGGAATCACGTGGTGTTAAACGTAAAAGGGTGCCAAAAAGGAAGTGTTGTAAGCGTATGACACCTATGGTTGATCATTTTTTTAACTGATATAAACTGAGGAAGCTAGTCTCACGAATCATAGATTGTTTAACTCACCATGGCACGTTTCATTCATCCTTGCGGTTCACATTGCTGTAAATCGGAGCTATCCCTCTTTGTTATGCCTCCAACTCAAGTATCTATTGAGCACAGTCACTTTATTACAATTAGCCCTTTAAACACGATTAGTTGACCCAGTGCCCCTATAGAATTCGTGATACCCAGCTCAGGCCAATACTTTTTTGATCCGGGCTGTATGGACATGTATACTAAACTACGCATAGCTCATTCTGACGGAACGGACTGCGATGATAATTATGCTGCATACCCCGAAACAAACTTTCTGCACACCATATTCAGCCAGTGTGACGTATATATAAATCAGACTAACATCTCGGCAGGCACGGGGTATTACCACCTACGATCGTATCTGGAAAATGTCCTCAACTTTTCAAAAGAAGCGAAGGATACCTTTTTATCTGCCGAGGGGTATTACCACACTAAAGATGAAGATGGAATAAAGGATAAATTTAAAAATTCTAAAAAAAAGATATATGAATGTTTTGAACGCTTGCACACGGACTTTACATTCCAGGAGAAGTTACTTATGAACGGTGTTGATATGAAATTGAAACTTACCCGCACGAGCCCTGAGATCTGTATAAATCTGGGCGCTGACCAAGAAGAAGGCGCGAAACCTGTTGTGATCCATATCATGGAGGCATATTTGCGTATACGCCGAATGAAGCTAAGTTCCGCGAAACATATAGAAATTGAGAAAGAACTGTTACACACCACAGTGAAATACCCAATTAACAGGGTACAGATCAAACTGTACACGATCCCCACAGGATTGGCATCGAAACAGATAGAAAACATCGCTCTTGGAGTACTGCCTAAACGGATTTTAATTGGGATGCAAGACCACGCTTCGACGAATGGGGATTATAAAAGAGTGCTTTGAAGTTTGAAAATTTTAAACTTAAAAATATCGCTTTATATATCAATGGCGTCGCATTGGGTGGGACAATGAATATGGACTACTCGTCAGATGCTGTGTTCCCGCTCTGCGCGAGAGCATACAGCGGTTTAGCCCATAACACAGGGGTGTGTAACGAACTCGGAATCGGCTTAACACAGAAAGAATTTGTGGAACAGTTTAACATTTATTCATTTGACCTTACGCCTGACTTAACCGCGGGGGTAAACACCCATTTAAACGCCCAGCAGACCGGTACGGTGGCAGTACGTTTGGATTTCGCCAAGCCTACAGACGCGCCTATTAGTGTACTAATGTATCTAGAAACACAGGCCCTAATAGAGATGGATCGTTTCCGGAATATAAGCACAGATTTTTAAAATGGACGCAAATACCCTCAAGAGAGTGGTGAAAAGTGACTGTTTCGCGCGTTCCAAATTTATCGTTTTTTTGCAAAGAATGAAATATTGATGCCACCTAGCACGAGAAGCTGGCACGGTGCAATCGTTAACACCGACATTGTGGGTGGCGAGGGAATTCACTGGTTTGCTCTTTATTTTAAATCTAGTGAAAGACTATACTACTTCGATTCACTCGGGCTCCCCCAATGGAACGACTCGACAATCGTAAATTTTATCGCGCAATTACGTGTGCCTGAGGTAATTTGGGCCCCATATCAGCTTCAAAGCCTTTACAGTGAAACACGTGGGCTATATTGTATCTTGTTTCTCTTGCATATGTCTCGCGGGAAGGGATTTATGAATTTTTTAAATTTATTCGATTTGTGTGACACAAATATGAACGATAAATATGTATGTAGACAGATAAAAAAAAAATTCCCACATGTTGCAACCCCCTGTAAGCCTATATTGTGTAAATCTGTATATACATTTGTAACAATAAGGAATTGGGCGCTGCCCCTTTTTGTACATGTTTAATAAATGAAAATAATGTTGTGTTTTGTTAATATCCTAAAAAGTACTTACATAATCTCTGCGGTGATAGCGCAATCGGATGAGTTGTTGTGCGACAACACCATGACATCTGATTCGCAGCGTGGTGTGGATACCACTTCGTCCGCCACCCTTTCTCCAAAAGTTTTTATAATCTCTTCTAACTCCGTTTCGTCCCTGTAAAATAAAGATAAAATTATTTTTAAAAACGAATGCACTTCTTAAAACTGCATTCTTTTCTAAAAATCTACCATACCATATATATATATATATATACATACACGGAAATAGTGATGAAAAGTAGTGAAAAAAGTAGATTGCAGCGATATTTAGAATCCAACATATTATTTTTATATACAGGGTGTCCCATAAGTCCGGCATCATAGGAAAAATAATAAAAAAGGCAAAACAAAAGCTTTTATTTACAGAACGTACTCAATATGTCCACCATTGTTTTCAATACACAAATTCAGACGTGATACCCAATCAGCAAGCACACGGTGAATGATGTCAGGAGTAATGGTGTTACATGCCCCAATAATGCGCTGCCGAAAATGTTATTGGCTCGCGGTCTGGATGCAGTCTGTTAAATTTCCTATGAGTAGAATTATCTGGATTCGTTCTTCCTTGCTCACAGACATTATGGCCTGTAGAAAGAGAAAAATATGAATTATGGTTTGTAGATATAGAAAAATATGAATTTCTCGTATGATGCCGGACTTATGGGACACCCTGTATATAATAAAGGTTATTCAATTATTCAACTGAAAATGCTTTGCAATTATGGCTTCTTTATAAGATAACGCTCACATTAGTTCGTCTGCAAATTCGAGATCGCTGGGTGGGTTGCTCGCCGAAGCACTCGCTCTCCTTTCGCCGAAACTGTTTATAACACGGTCTAGCTCCGTGGTGGTCCTGTAATTAAAATAATTGTCGTGAAGCTGGATGCGAACAACACGTTTCGGGACAAATAGTATTAATCAAAACTAATAAATAAATGAGATTTGTTTGCGTTGAGAGAACCTATCTAAGGTTAGATTAAATTGAAATTATTTCGCAGTAATTTGACGAGAAATACACAAAATGAACACAGATTTAAAATTAAAAACTGTCGAGAGTTGATATATATATATATATATATATATATATATATATATATATATTATATATACTGAATATATGGGCACAAACATTAATTAAACACGACTTCCAAAAGACTTATTTCAACGTTACATATTACTTACATTTCACAGGATTCTTGAATGAGGGTTTGGTCTACTGCTCCATTAATTTCATCAAAGTTCTGTGACGAGAAAAGTCTGTTCTGGTCTATTGCACTGAATAATAGGCATGTGGCTTGGTTGTAATAATCGTTATCACCAATAAGGTCAGGTGAATCGTAAAGCTCAGCCATGATTCGTATGGTACAATAAGTAACGTGAAACTGATTCTAGGCGACGAAGTACCCCATTTATAAGGGGTACGCCCCCTGCATACAAGCGGAGAGCCTTGTTTCCTATTGGAGCACTGCATGAATAGGGGTGTTGTTTTAGGACTTGTGGCGGTCATTTTCGTCCAATCGACAGCATATCACCTTTTCAAAGACAATCATTGGTTGTCCCACGAAAGGTAGGGCGTGGTTTAGGCATATGCATGTTGAAAAACAAGCTCTTTCAAGTATTTCTGGACGGTGATTGGCACACCGCCGTCAAAACCTGGGTGGAGCTTCATACCCTTTATAGGAAATACTCGATCAAACGGGTATACCGGAATCTCGAATTTTTTTTTATTTCCACAATGATCTCACCTGTATCGGTCCACTGTATGTTGGGGTCCTCAACAATGAACTCTTTTCGGTGAGATGATGTGAAAGAGATGGCAATCATTCCCTGCCGAGGTGTATTTCTAATTCGATGTTAAACTGTAGGTCTAGTATGGTGTGAAAACCTTAATCTTTGTCAAAATGAGCAATTCGGTGGGTTGATGTGAAAGAGATGGCAATCATTCCCTGTCGAGGTGTATTTCTAATTCCATGTTAAACTGTACGTCTAGTGTGGTGTGAAAACCTTAATCTTTGTCAAAATGAGTAATTCGGTGGGTTGATTTGAAAGAGATGGCAATCATTCCCTGCCGAGGTGTATTTCTAATTCCATGTTAGTGTGGTGTGAAAACCTTAATCTTTGTCAAAATGAGTAATTCGGTGGGTTGATGTGAAAGAGATGGCAATCATTCCCTGACGAGATGTATTTCTGATTCCATGTTAAACTGTAGGTCTAGTGTGTTGTGAAAACCTTAATCTTTGTCAAAATGAGTAATTCGGTGGGTTGATGTGAAAGAGATGGCAATCATTCCCTGCCGAGGTGTATTTCTGATTCCATGTTAAACTGTAGGTCTAGTGTGGTGTGAAAACCTTAATCTTTGTCAAAATGAGTAATTCGGTAGGTTGATGTGAAAGAGATGGCAATCATTCCCTGCCGAGGTGTATTTCTGATTCCATGTTAAACTGTAGGTCTAATGCGAGTGAAAACCTTAATCTTTGTTAAAATGAGTAATTCGGTGGGTTGATTTGAAAGAGATGGCAATCATTCCCTGACGAGATGTATTTCTGATTCCATGTGGTGTGATGTTAAACGCAAACTCTTAGTTCAGCCTTCTATTGGCTGATGAATTAAATACATTGCGCTATCTGGCAACTCAGCCTTCTATTGGCTGATGAATTAAATACGTGTCGTTATCTGGCAACTCAGCCAACTGGCTGTTTGGGATTCTATAAAAGGCGGTGTATGGCAGAAGACTCATAAGAGCTCGGGCAGCCGCCCGAACAAGGACCTCTGGTCCTTTCTTTTAATGGCCCTTTGGGTGGTGAGGAAAACCTTTCCCTCCCATAGAGGTCTCTTAGGTTAGGTATACCCCTTTGGGGGTTCAGCTTGGGGGAGAACTCCGCCTCCAAGTTGCATACCCCTCTTTCTCTCTCTCTCTCTCTCTCTCTCTTTCTTACTGGCCCTTTGGGGGGAATAGCTTGGGGGAGAACTCCGCCTCCAAGTTGCATGCCCCTTGCAACCCCTTTTTCTGTTGGCAACAAAGCTTGGCACTCTCTCTCTCTCTCTCTATTTTTTTCACGACAAAAGGGGGCGGGACTTAGCAGCAAAGGGAGGTGGGGGAGGTGGCACTCTTGCAACAAGGGGTGTGGGGGTGGCACTTTTGCAACATTGCGTAACATTTCTGCACTCTACCTTTTTTCGGGCATACTACTAATTGATATTCTAAAATTCATATTTTCGCTCCACTCTAAAATATATATATATATATATATATATTATATATATATATATATATATATATATATATATAATAATTATATATATATATATATATATATATATCGGATCTTTCGGATTAAGGTCGGGATCTGTTTCATACCGATTAAACAGTAGATCTACTTTTGACATACAGAACGAGTATTTTTCCAAAACACGAACTCTAATTTAATATCAAATTAGTTTTATTAAATTCAACATCAGATTTTGTTATATTCCTAATTTCTCTATAATTAAAATAACTTTTATGTAGAATCTATGACAACTATAAGTAGAAAGAAAATAAAACATACTTGTGTTACTAGTTTCAATGACAAATAATAGAGGTAGGCTATTTATAACTTCATCAAATTTCATGCAGATCCCAAATAAGATCATGATATTATGATACCAAAATTTTCTTCGACTTCGATCATAGAGGCCAAAGTCGTAAATTCGTTCAGATCTGGATCTTCTTTCTATTTCAGCTTCTCTTATCTTTGAAATCCTTCAGGACTTTTAAGATTGCCAAGATGAAAAATTAAAGTAACGATATAACTGTTTTTCTTTCTTTTTTTTTTATCACACATATACAGATAAAAAATTGTATATGAAAATAAAGTTTTATGGTAGACTATAGTTCATATCACAAATATTAATAAAAAATGACAGTTCACATACTAAGGATAGAAATATATACAATTAATTAGAAAGAATACAGTAATGTCGTAGTTAAGTGGAACTACAGACAGACGTTTTCGTACCAAGAATACGATAGCTTAGACGACACACGGCAGGACTCATGGATAGTTTGGATAATCGGATTGGTTGATTTTTTAAATTCTTTGCATTAGACTGTATTAAGCACGTCTTGTTACCTCCGGGAAGCTCGGGACATTGCGGGTAGCAAACATTTGCGAAGCTGAGCATCTCGGGGGTAATTTATGTAGAAGTCTAAAAGACCTGTTGTACAGCAAATTTAGGGTTCTGCCAGAACCTGTTTTTAATTCACCCAGAGTTGCTGTCCGTATATATTAATGCAGAAAGCACGAAAGAGAGTGTTTTTAGCTTTACTTGTACAGAATCGAAAGTTCCTGATGGTCATATTCGCTTTAGCACACAGGCTTCGAGATTGTTTTCTTATATCTGAGTCATCACTCAAGGAGCTGGTAATAATTTGACCCATATACTTAAACTCTTGTACTTCCTCAATTACTTCACCTTTCATTTAAAACCTAATATCAGCTGGCTGATTACAGCTTTTAGGATGGAATTTCATAACCTTAGTTTTTGTAACATTAAAAAGAATATCATGTTTCTGCGAATACACTTCGCAGACTTCTAGTAGCCGATCCAGACCTTTAACAGAGGGACTTATTAACACCATATCATCGGCATAAATTAAGTTATTTATCCTTGTGTTATATATACAACATCCCACTGTTGCCTCATTAAGTAAGGCAATTAATCCGTCAATATATGCACTAAACAGCATAGGAGAGAGCAAGGAGCATTGCCTCACCCCGCAAAAGGAGCCAAAACATTCGGATAGTACATTGCCCCACCTAACGGTAAAAGATTGGTCGGAATACCAAAATTTCAATAAATATAATATGTACATGGGAACCTTCCTGTCTTCTAGTTTTTTAAATAAAGTATTGTGGTTCACTCTATCATATTCATATGCCTTACTTATATCTAGGAAACAGCTATAAATAATTGAATTGTTGTCAGTGTATTTAGATATTATTTCCTAAAGTGCATAGATATACAGGTCAGTTGAGTACGACCTTTTGAAACCAAACTGGAATAATATGAGTATCGTCACGTTCAGAATATCAAAAGCAAATATAATTATAAAATATTAAAGCATAATTTTCTCATTATTTTGATATAAGTCACTATGTTCGCAGATGCGCCCTTACCAAATTATGTAGATTTGAATAGTATAACATTTTTGCGACATTTTTTTCCCTCCCTTCCAATATTTGCCTGGTGACGTCATGAAAACATGATATATGAGGTAGGCTTTTTAGGTTACTACTTCCACTTATGTTAGTTTTTCATAGATGTTGGTCGCGATGACATGTGAAGGGTGCGAATATTATTTTGAGGATTTAATATACGAAGTGCATTCTAATGACTCCCGAGCACCACCTAATCCTTAATAAGGTAATATTCTAGGTCAGGTTAGGTTAGGTAAGGTTAGGTAGGGTTAGGTTAGGTTAGGTTAGGTAAGATTAGGTAAGGTTAGTTAGGTTAGGTTAGGTTAGGTTAGGTAAGGTTGGGTTAATTAATACCAAAATACATTTTTCTAGTAATATTTGATGTGTTTTGCTTAGATTTTGACCTCCATTTCCCTTGAAAATGAACCAAACTTCAAAGTACTATAACTTTGTTGGATCTCATTTCCGAAGGAAATGGAGGTCAGATTTGAATAAATCACATCAAATACTACTAGAAAAATGTATTTTGGTGTGTAAAATGACTGAACGTGTCTATATACATAATTATCACATATATCCTCATGAACTCTGCAGGGATATAGCTATGAGCAAGTATGGCTGATAAGAGCAATGATATATGCAGACATACCACGTCATTGGCATATTTTAAGTGCTCATTCGATAGGTCATCTACCCCTGACCCAGAACCAGTATTTAACTCTTTAATTAACCTCTTTACTTCAGGAACTGATATCAACACAGAATTTAAGTATGACATAAAATTGTAAGACATGAATAGTGTTAAACTGATATAAATTTTATGCTAAATACATGTCTTATTATAAATTATCTTCCTTTGCTCGATATTATTTTCTGTTCAGACGTTATAGAAATTTATCAGTGAAGTCACTGTGAGTAACTAGCAACCAATCAGCTTCCTCGAAACCCCAACACACCTCTCTTTTCAAAGAAAGTCTCACAAATTTTAGAGCTACACTTTGTGATGGCAAGATGTGTATTATAAAATTTCACATGTAATTCTTGAGTTATAATTGTAAAGTTCTTTCCCAAAAACATGTAAAATATTTTTTTAATTGGTCCTTAATCACTACTTAAATGTAAATATTTTTCTTTGGAAAAATAAACAAATTTGCATAACGATCAAGATGTTTCTTTGTCAATTTCTGATAGAAGAATCTGCAGTTCCTGAATTTATTCAAGTAGCTTTCAGCCTAAAAATTTATAAACAGATCAAGGGAGAAGAGTAAAGTGGACTCGGTTACTTTATATGTATCCTCGTCACTGTGTATCAAGAATTAAACTTCATGCACAGTAAATATTTCTTTTGACATGTAACACGTAAGAATTCAACCTTTTGAAAGTAACTTTAGTAATAAGACGTTACTTTAAAGTAAACAAAGTAATGACAAATGCACATACTGTACGTCATTTTTTTCAGCGAGTTGATCCATGATTATATGTGATTGATTAACTATTCACTGAAAATCTCAAATTCTTATTTCAATCTGGAGTCAAACCCTCAAAGCAAAAAGATTAAAAGGGAAGTTGGGGTATTACGACCAATACTTAAAGATATCTGAGCGAAAATCTGCTTGCATAAGTACTCGAGGATCTCAGCGGTGACGAACATTTGAACTGAAATAGCCTGCAATCTGTAGCGAAACCAAATTTCAACTTTGGAGTTGCTTTCAGAATGGGGAAATAAGGTCGGTATGAAGCTGCTTAATTTGACAGACGGGTTCGACACTAGAGAAACTGATCCAATTGCACGAAAAGGTTTGACTTTCTCAGAAATTATTGTTTTAGATTCGTGACCAGGTACACTACGAAACTTTTTAAACAGACGAACAAGTTTGGCTTCGAGATCACGTTCATAGTAGACACGCTTGGGTCGTTTGATGTTGGGACGAGATTCCACTTATCCCAGTTATACTCCTGGATACGACAAAGGGAATGAAACCCTTCAAATAATTTCCAAGAACAAAATCAAAATTCTTGAATATTAGTTTATTTATACGCCAGTGATAAAATTAATACAGTATATCAGTAAATAAATTTTACTCCCAAATTTTATTCAAGTGAAGTCCATATTTTGTATGTTAGTTAAATTTGAATAATATTTGCTCACCGAAAAGAATGAACTTGCACTAAATTTTTTAAGAAAATCAAAAGTAGTTTGTTTTTTGTTTTTAAAATACTGGGTGTTTCAGGTCGACCCTAGAAATACCAAAATGCCAAAATTGGCGGAATTTGTAGTTTGTATTTCGTATTTGATATTTGATATTTGGTATTTGATATTTTAGTATGGTGGTATTTCTGGAGTTGACCTGAAACACCCTGTGAGTAGTATGCCTGCATTTAGGTAGAGGAAATTGGATCATTTTGAAAATTTCCCCCTCGCATTCCTCACCGTCCTTCATGAGGGTCCCCTACCTTCGTTTATCAGGTTTCTTTCGTGAGAGATATTTAAATACAAAAAAGGCTCAATTTGGGGATTTCCTCCTGGGGTTCCTTTAGAAGACTTCACGGCCTTTCATGATAGGAATTTAAAAAACAAACAAACAAACATTCCCTGAGGAGATGTTGATTTGAGTAGGAAAAACAATTCATGACTCATTTTACGCAGCGTTCCGGCGCGTTCGGTTTTGTGGTCCCCGTTAGTTTTGGCTTTCTGGAAGCGTTTGTGCAGAAGATGCATTTCTGGAACATCAGGTTTTTGCTGATATATATATATATATACACACACACACTAGTAAATGAAAACAACGTGTATATACTATGTATATAAGAACTGTAGTGTCTCACAATTAGCAAAGATTTCTTTAACACCGACCGTGGCCTTATGGGCACACAATCTTGGCAAACGAGCCTTGCAATGTGAAAAATTATTTTGGCTTAAATAGGAAAAACCCTAAAATAAAATTCCATAATAGACAACCTATCTAACGGACCTATTCGAAGACGTGTAAGAGCTCAAAAAATACAGCAGAAAGCCTTATAAATAATTTTTGGCCAACTGTGTGCAGGTTCATCGTTTGGGTTTAATATATTAATAACAATATTACACAAAATAAAATGGCTATTATGCAGCTAAGGGGCGTCGCCGATTTATAAACATCTACTACCCTTTTCGACTTTAGAAATATATGTACATCACAATACAATTAATTATATACTGGGTAAATATCATTTTATGGTGTGGTTTAAGGAAATTGTGTTAGAAAAAATTCGAATTTGCCACTATCGCCGCCATAATCAACATAGCGGACGTCAACCAATTACCAAGCGACAAGCGCTCTCGTGACGTCATCCAGTCAATGAAATTTAAACCTGTCTCTATCCCAAGTTTAAAATCGCGCCATTTCCTAGTCTAGATTCCGATATAGTGTGAGAAACTTGTAATCTTAATTTTATCGAAGTTCATCGTTATTTTTTTAATGACGATTTAGCCTTAGACGTTTTCAGAGACCACGGAGTTATTCCGGAATCTTGTAATTGTTCTCAGTGCGGTGAAAAGTGCGCTATTCAAAGAGATAAGGAATTATTTCAGTGCACCCCTAAAACATTTAGGTTAGGTTAGGGTAGGTTAGGCTGCTTAGGTTAGGTTGCTTTAATTGATGATCATTATTGTTTTTTCTGCATTATTTGGTGATAATTCTTGGGTTTCTTCTACTACTTTTAGTGCTTTGTGCAATAGTATTTGTCTATCCAAAACACCTTAAATTAAAACTGGTGTTTTTTCATAATACCACAACATTAGAAAATATCAACTAAACAAAGCATAAAAAAACATGCAGAAAAAAAAAAATTATCACCGAACTCGGCGACGCCTCTTAGCTACATAATTACCAATAAAATTATCAAAAATACAGTTAACTCATAAGCAAATTTTGTTTTGTTCTAATATTTGTAGTACGAAATAGATCCAGAAAATATTAACTAAATTCATTTAAATTTCATTTATCTAATCTAAGGGGAAGCTAATATATTTCAATCGTATAGTAACGGTAACAATCATCATGAACAGCAAATATTATCATTATTATCATAGCTAATTATATATACAGATATATAAATATATATACACTTGAAAGGTTTGAGCCTGAGTAACCACAAAAGCCTGGCGTAGCCCATGATATATATATATATATATATATATATATATATATATATATATATATATATATATATGACATTTCAGTCATATTAGCTGATTTCAGGCCAGTATATAAGTTGTATTTTCTCTAACAATAAATAATAATAATAATTGTATATTATATTATTATTATTATTATTATTATTATTATTATTATTATTATTATCATAATTAACTAGTTATCTTAAATTATCTTCTTAACCTTTATTATACAATAATACGAGTAGCCATTGTTGTATTTCTGATATAAAAGGGCGAGGCGGTTCCACAAATATGTTTGGGCAAAGGAAGTTATATATATATAAATAATTATATATATATATATATACACACACTAATGTAAGCCTAGCTTTCATATTTCAAAAGTACAAAAACCAAATTCAGTACTCCTTCATTGCTATAGGCCTATAGTTCAGATGGCTAAACTGTATTAACTGTTATTCAAGGTTATATTATGGCTGTAAAATAAAGCTTAAGATATGTTAGCATCAAACTAATGTGTCAGCTCATTACTTGCACCAAATTCTGTGCAACATAGGAGCTAGGTTACGTTAGGTTAGGTTAGGTTGTTACTTAACATTTAAAAAAAAATTTGGCAATGAAATTTGGCAATCTGGTAAGAGGCGTCCGAATCTGGCAAAAAGTCTGTGTCCAGGATAACAGGAAAGTACGTAATTTTTAATAAATAACCTTATTCAAAATTAAAAAGGGGCGAAACGCGCTAGATGCATCAATTAATACAAGACAGTTCATTGATAATAATAATATTGTCCCCCATTTTACCTTCAATTTTGAATTCATATCGTCACCCTTTAAATCGGTGTACATCTTTTTCGTTATATATATTGCTACAAAGAAACTGAACAATGTATTTTAACGCATACCTCAAAAAATCTTATTCAGAAGGTTATATAGTGGTGGACCATTTGGCCCATTAGTTATCCTATAAAAGTATGTATTCTATAAAATACACCCGTGTTTTTAGTACCTTTAACAAGGTGTTTTTCCATAGTTTTCATATTTCCGTCATAATTGTGCCCAAATAAATATGATATATAAGGGGTTCCAAAAAACCTTAGCTCCCCCATTTGCAGCTTACATGTTTACTTATATCGAAATAGTTTTTAGTGATTACAAAAATATATAAAATTCTTTATTTATTGCAGGTATTAAAATTACTCTAGCTGATAAAGTGATAATATAATGGCTTCTCAATTAATTGGTGATTCGGAGAGGCAACGTGTGATAGATTGCATACGAGCAACAACATTTCGGGAAGCTCGTGATGCTGAGCTACTTTTATAACACGTTCATGGGTTGCCAAAAAGTTGCGAAGAAGTGAGGACTTCGTCAAAAGAAATTGGAATAAAACTTTGGATGGATGTGAAATGGATACAACCAAATAATTTTTCATTAGTTTACTAAGCTATACTTTTCTTTGGAAATGGAAATGAAATATGACAGCTTTTCTTACTTTTTTGTTATGTTTAATCATACAAAAAGGAAGAGTATCTCACCTAATTTGTTTTGCAGCTGAGTTTCGCTTATAACTATTACTAGTGGCTCCAATTATAAGTATTCAGTCTGCAAACTTACCGGGGCTATATTTTCCTTGGTACCGCTTTTCCATGGCTGATATATCCTGATGAAATCTTTCACTATGCCTATCGCTGACAGCGCCCAGGTTTGATGCGAAGAAGCCCAGGTGGGACTGCAAGAACAGCATTTTTGAAAGACATGTTACACCCCAGGGGTTGGTAATGAATAACCATTTTTTCCATCAGGGAAACAGTTTTCTGATTTGTCGCTGCCGAGGAAATCCGTAGTCACCTCTTTAAAAGCTTTCCACGCTGTCCATTCAGCTTCATTCAAAATTCATCAAATGCAGTGTATTTCATCACTTCTCTGATCTGTGGGAAGGGCCCTCAAAAACACCTTCTTTGATTTTTGCCTCGTTGATTCTAGGAAACTTCTATTCTAGATATAAAAACCCAGTTTCGTCTTTAATCATGGCTTTACAAAGTTTTTCATCAAAACAATTTTGATATGAAGAGGTGATAAGAACACTTTTGTTGGATCTACTTGGATTTGATGGACAACAGTTTTCTGTCCTGGAAGCAAATTTTGTCGAAGTGGCCACTCTTTCTGTGCATAATGACTCTTTATCTCTGCTGAACCACTCGCAGAAGAAAAAAGAAAACTTTTTGTATCCAAACTGTAAACCAAAGAGAAGTGCAATCACTTTCAGATCACTACAGATATGTCAGGAATGTTTATCATAGTCAATATGTTTCAAACGTATCCACATATTGTTACATGATTCCTTTATATGAATTTTATGTGCAACCGGAGCTGAAGGATAGATATTACCGTTGTGCTATAGTACAGCTTTCAAACTCAACTTTGATGAATCGATAAAAAGACTCCATTCCTTAGTATTGTGCTTCTCCACCATGTCTTTCGTGTTTTTGGTAAAAGCAAATCGTCACTATGTGAAAGAGGTCGCCCGGCTGCCCGTAAATTAGGATATTGAATCGCTTGTTTAGATTTGAGGAATGTCCATTTATCTTCGTTAAACAGAAGTATCAGTCAGTCGAGTGAGCACTTTGTTTTCTCCATACCATTAAAATCCGCTTTTATATAGGGTGGGGCACGGGAACCAAGTGTTTTTGGAATAATCAGGAAAATGATATTTATTTTTGTAAAGAAAATATATTGGTAGAACAACATTCGTAAGAACATAGCATTTCATGTCATAATAATCATGTACCGAAAATTATATCTGGCATATGATGTCCTTGGCCGTCGACGCATTGTTGAAGGCGTTTACGAAAATTGGCCTCCACTCTTCCCAGCAGGTCTCTGTTGATTTGGATGATTTGTTGACGGATCGTTTCCTTCAATGCATCTAATGTACGGGGCTTGTCCTCGTAGACACGTGACTTGAGGTACCCCCATAGAAAGAAGTCACATGTGGACAAGTTAGGGGATCGAGGGGGCCATGCAATGTCACCAAATCTCGAAATGAGATGGTTGGGAAACAGGGGGCGAAGAACAGCCATTGACGCTCTGGCGGTGTGTGGCGTGGCCCCATCTTGCTGAAACCACAAATGTCGACGAGCAATACGCCTTCTTCGTAACTCAGGGATGAAAAAGGTGTTCACCATCTCAATGTAACGCCCAGATGTTATGGTAACGGTAACCCCATTTTTGTTCGAAGAAATAGGGACCGATGACGCCAAACTTTCCCACCGCGCACCAAACTGTAACCTTAGGGCTATGCAGCGGTTTTTCATGGAGTTGTCGCGGATTTTCAGCAGCCCAATACCGACAGTTTTGATTGTTGACGGCCCCATTAAGGTGGAAATGGGCTTCATCACTCATTACCACCATCATGTTTTCATTCTGCTCATAAAGTGCAAGCATTTCCTGTGCAAAATTCAGTCGTTGGGGGCAATCGTTTACATTCAATTCCTGCACCATCGCTAACTTGTATGGGTGAAAATGTAATTCTTCATGCAAAATCCGTCTAACAGTACGATTGCTGATTCCGAGTGCAGCTGAATGTCTCCGAGCAGAGCGGCCTGGGCTTTGCAACATCGCTTGTCTGACCCTTTCAACGTTCTCTGGAGTACGCACAGTGCGTTGCGGCCCCTTCGGTTTTGTTTTCATTATTGAGCCTCCTGTTCGAAGATTGTTAACCCAACGTAAGATTGTGTCACGAGCGGGAACAGAGTCATTTCGATGAATGTTGAATCTGCGGCGAAACGCACGCTGAACTGCTGTCACTGACTCGCCACTCCTAACAAAATGATCATACGCGAACATGCGGTGTTCTAACGTCCACTGCTCCATGATGGCACCTGAAAGATAAAGGTGAGTGTTAGTTAAAGTTAAATGCTATGAACCCAGGAATGGAATGCTACCTACCGCACGCCCCTCCCATTCCTAATGGCCGATTACTAGCTATTCAAAAAACACTTGATTCCCGTGCCCCACCCTGTATATATATAAAGGGTGATCCAGAGAAATGGGACCCAAAAGAAACCCCTGTAACTCTTAAAGTATAAGTCCTTTTATAAAATCATACGCATCATTCGAAAGAGGATAGTTACAAGTTTGTACTGGATTGTTTAGGTTTTGACAATACAAGACAGGATAAGATACAAACAAAATAAAAGTGTTAGTTAAAACTAACCCTTCAAGATGACTGCATGGACTGTGGAACAGCTGCGTTTCATAACTGAGCAATATTATGAGCATGGAAGAAGTGTAGTTTCAGCTCAAAGATCTTTGAAGACAAATTTTCAGATGTCAAAATCACCTTCTAAGAAAGTAATCCGTCGGTGTGTCAGAAATTTTTCCCTAACTGGCAGCATTGGAAAAAGAAAACCAACTGGAAGAGTGCGCACAGCAAGGATAGACGAGATCATTAACAGAACTCATGAAATTGTACAGGATAATCCTAACATAAGCATCAGACATGCTTCTCAGCTGTTAGGAGTTGGATATGGAACAACACACCGTATATTCAAGCAAAATTTAATGCTCTTTCCATATAAAATTCAAACAGTGCAACAACTAAACGATGGAGATTTCGCACGAAGACGACAATTCTGTCAATGGATCCAACAGAAGGTAAATGACACCACCAATTTTCTAGCAACTTTGATTATGTCAGACGAAGCCCATTTTCACTTGAATGGAACTGTAAAACAAAAATTGTCGTTTCTGGGCAACAGAAAATCCATTGAATATTACCGAAGTCCCGTTGCATAGTCAGCGTGTAACTGTTTGGTGTGGTCTTACTGCATCTCAGATCATAGGGCCGTACTTTTTCGAGGATTCCACCGGAAACACGGTCACTGTAAATGGTGATCGCTACGAAAAAATGTTGACCGATTTCCTTATTCCTAAATTAAGAGATCTTTGTCTAGAAAACCACTGGTTCCAACAAGACGGAGCTACCTGCCATACCACGAGGAACTGCATGGCAGTTTTGCGTCAAACGTTTCCAGGCGAGTTAATCTCAAGATTTGGAGACGTTGAATGGCCCGCAAGGTCTCCGGATTTTCTCCCTTAGATTATTATCTCTGGGGATATTTAAAGAGTAGGGTCTACAGAAATAACCCAACGACCTTGCAAGAATTGAAGGCAGCCATCACAAATGAGATACAGGTAATACCACCGCACACTCTTGCAAAAGTGATGCAGAACTTACAAGCGAGAACACTGGAATGCTTGGCAACTAATGGAGCACATTTGAAAGGAGTCATTTTAAAAAAATAAATATTTCATAATAAACTTGTAACTCTACTCTTTCGAATGATATATAGTTTTTATGAAAGGAATTAAATATTAAGAATATTTGGCTTTTTTTTTATGGGTCCCATTTATCTGGATCACCCAGTGTATATATATATATATAATATATATATATATATATATATATATATATATATATATATATATACACACATATATATATATATATATGTTATGATGTAGGCCTATACTGTATATACAGTATACCTAAAAAAATATATATATATAATATATACACATATATATATATATATATATATATACACAGGGTGTCCCATAAGTCCGGCATCATAGGAAAAATAATAAAAAAAGGCAAAACAAAAGCTTTTATTTACAGAACGTGCTCAATATGAATTGTTCCGTAGCCCATTCACAAAATTCCATCCGCCGGTCGGGATCATCTTCGCTTAATTTCTGTAGGATCTGAAGATTATATGGATGCTATTTGTGAGCCTGAAGAATGCGATGGATGCTACTTTTCGACACTCCTGTCTCGGCGGACAATCGCCGAAGAGAATTATTGGGGCTTCTGTTAAAATGAGCCAGGATAGCAGTCGCTGTATCATCGTTAGTGGACCTCCTTGAAGGTCCACTGCGTGGTTCATCTTCTATGGATCCTGTTTCCTTAAACTTTGCAACAAGTCTGCTAACACAACTCTGTGTTATTGGCTCGCGGTCTGGATGCAGTCTGTTAAATTCAGCAGCGGCCTCTCTTTGACTCTGATTTCCTATGAGTAGAATTATCTGGATTCGTTCTTCCTTGCTCAGAGACATTATGGCCTGTAGAAACAGAAAAATATGAATTATAGTTTGTAGAAATAGAAAAATATGAATTTCTCGTATGATGCCGGACTTATGGGACACCCTGTATATATAAAATTTAGGGTGTTCCAAAAAATAAAATTCTGTAATTTTTTACCTCCACATGGCTGCTCCTGTTCCTATGTTTATCAAACAGCTCCATGCCAAATTTCAGCCTAATTGAATGATATTTACTGGTCGCTATGAATTTTATTTTACTACTCATTTTCTAGTAGATTAATCTTCTGGGTTAAAAAATGAAAAAACAAGGGCAAATACTAGTTTATTTGTTTGAAATCAGATTACATCTCAAAGAAAACAGCTTATTTTTTTTAGAAAACAGAATAACTCTTAAACAAAGAAGATTAATTTTTAAAGAACAAAAATGATATGTTTGATAGAAAATTACATTTGTCATTCGTTTATAATATATGATACATCATTACTTAGATTAACGCTTCATCACTGACTCCTTCGAAGACGATGAGTAATCTTGGCGATGTTTTTCTACTAATCGGAGAATGAATTGTTTTTGTTCTTCATCCTTCGTCAAAGATGTATTATATGCCTTGATAAGGGCGATACCCCTCTCCGCCGAATCATTGACAACTTTTAGGTTGATTTCTATGCTACGAAATTCTTGAAAACAATCATCCTCCGTCCAGGAATTGGGATCGGTCCTCAGGAAGGTATTCTCCGTTGCCTTCCTTCCTTCTTTCTTTAACAGATTGAAGATTCCCAGGGTCCTTTTGGTGACCATTTCATACAAATTCAAATCTTCAATGTTTCCTTCAAGCTTCAATCGACAAGTAACAGTGGTATTCTCGTTACGTTTGGAGGTTTACGACCATCTACCGTTTGGTCTCGGCATCGACTCTAGGATCTAAGAATGCAAGGCCGATGAGATGCTCTTCAAGATACCACAGGTACCGTTGAAGAGCTGTGGGTGCTGCTTTGGAAATGGTCTGATTTGGGTACTTTTGCAAGATTTTAAGAAGCGGAATATCGTTGAAAGGAGCGTTGATTACAACAGGGGCTACGTTCCAAAAACGTGCGTAGACCAAGGCGATAAACAGAGAGAGCTCGGTGATATTCTCTTTCTCACGTACTGTAAGCTGTAGTTGATGCTTGAACATATAAATTTTGAGGACGGAGATGGCCTTGGCCATCCAGCGTGCATGGTGAGTTGGTCCTGGAGCGCGGACCTTGACTTCTTTCTCATCACGGCACCCGAGGAAGGTGAGACAGAGTCGTAGCAATTCCTGGTAGTCATCACGCGATTGTTTAGACTCCAGTGCCTTTGTGAAGTACTGGATCATTTCCTCTCGAAGCTGGAACGTCTTTGGATCTCTAAATAGGTTGTTTGAAGCCTTCATGAAGGAATACTTCTGAAGTGATGGCCATTTTTTCTGAAAAACGTTTAAAGAGAGTCATTTCCGGGCCACCTGTAGGTCAAAGAAGTGCGTTGCAGGTGTTTGACAAGACGACTTCAAGGATATGATGTCGACAAGCGATCCAGATAAGTTCCCTCTCTACTGCTTTTTCAATCTTGGTACAGGCTCCCCTGTGAAGACCAGTATTAGACGCAGTTGTGTCAAATACGAGACCTTGGATCTCACCGCGAAGATTTCAGTCATTAATTGTCGAAATGCAAGCCTTAGCCTGTTCTTCTCCTGTAGCTCGTTGTATTTTGGCACGGCTAGGAGTTTTCCATCCCATTTCCCGTAACGATTACCGCGGTTCGTTCAGCTGTTTCCTTTGCGCCGCCGATGTCGGGGAGTAGTTTCTCATCCCAGTGAAGAAGAAGGGGTCCTTCGACAGAAAACGAAGCTTGATCCTCTTTGGCTGCTGCCTACCTTACTTGCCTTCTTGAACGACGGATGGAGCTGCTTGAAAGAGTCACTGTAGAAATATCATAGCACAGGGCTTGAGCGACTGATCCAGCAAAGAAGACTGCTCCTCGACCGGGAAGGTTGACGCCATCAAGAGCAGCAACCACATCTGGTGATGTGAAGATATTGTTTCGTTTCGGAAGATGAGAGTGTACATCTGCTCTTCCAGGTAGAAGTCGACGGACGATAATTATGGTCTTCAGCGTTGAATTCTTCAGAGGATGAAGTGGATGTGCTGGATGATGGAAGAGCAGCAGCTCCAGCCTGGAATGCAGCCTCTCTTTCTTTGTACCTTGGAGCTTTGTCAGCATCTTTCTCTTGTCGACATCTCTTGCGGTATTCCTTGGCAAAATTAATCTTGTCAGGGCCTGCCATACTGCAGGAAAAGACGTCTTCTCGTTGTATCATCAGGAATTGGCGGTCTTCTTCATTGTCTATCACCTTCAAGGCGTCCTTCGAGGCAACGTCGAAAAGCTCTGAGAGAGTCTCTTGGAACATGCTCTCTTTCACTCTGCAGCTTTGAAGCTGCTTCTTGCGGTTTTACTTCATCGCAAGGAACTCTTCGTACAGCTTTGACAGCTTCGCTGTGTAGGAATCCTTGCTCTCTGCCAAACTTGCAGGGCCTCTTTGCAGGCCAAGTTGTAGCTCTCTTTCAAGGTCTTGGACTCTTCATGGTGGCGAAACTGAACCAAACGAAACACATCACCACACGTGGGTAGCCTTGCAGTTGATAACTCGTTGCTGGGCTTTCCTAGAACCCACGTTTCTGCAGATGAGCGAGTACTTCTAGCCATAACCGGAAAAATAAGAAAAAATAATGCATTGACCGTTTAGCACCAAAGCACAGTTATATAAGTGTTAAAGTAAAAAATTGCAAAGTCAAAATAAATAAAGTAAAAAGATTGGTTAGAGTAGTTAGTGGTTGATGGGTAGGAAGATAGCCAAATTTTTTAAAATATATTTAGGAATACGTAAATAATAAACTTCAAGAGACATAAGATATATACATTACAATTTTAATGATATAATTTAATAGCAACATCCTTACCGGTTATAAATTTGCATATAAAGAACATAATTATATATATATATATATATATATATATATATATATATATATATATATATATATATACTGAATAAATATAATACATACGAATTAATACTTAATATATATGAATTAATAATTATATATATGAATTAATAATTAATATATATGAATTAATACTTACATGAGATACTATTCCTAAGCTCTTGAAGTTTGAACGAACTTAAACCATCCTCCAACAAGTTTAAACTTGAAATGATACATGAGTAAATGATTTGTCTGATTCACAAACCGCATTATACAAGAAATCGAACAATTGCATCATCCTCTGAAAGGTGGGTGGAGTCACTGTGGCGTTACTGCCGCGTCCTCTAAAAATTAAGCGGGTAGAAAATGATTAGCTAATTAATTAATTGAAAATTAAGTTTAAGTTTACAGTTGAAAAAGAAAATGATGGAAGCCTATCTTTTCTTGATCTAAAAATTCGGAGATGCTCTCATCAGTTCAAATATGAAGTCTACCGTAAGCCTACTAATAATAACTCTTATGTGCATTTTTATTCTGACCATCATCCTTCGATTAAATCCTCTATTTTCTGCTATGTTTCTTCGAGCATTGAGAGTTGTCAGTCCTGAATTTTTAGATTCCGAGTTATGCAATATCATGAATATTGGTACTAAATTGTTATCCTATTTCATTTTTAGATAACTGTCTTAAGAAAGCCAAGAATAGGTATTATAATAATGTAATTGTATAGGAATTTCAGCGTAAAAATATCCTTAGCCTACCTTACCATGTTAATTTTCAATACCTTCCAACTGTACTTAAAGCAATTGGCATTACTGTAATCTTTAAGTATAATAATACTGTTAAATCACGCCTAATAAAGAATAGCCCTGATAATGTTGTTGGTTGTGTGTATTCGATCGGATGTACACAATGTAACTCAGTATATATAGGCCAAACCGGTAAAACGTTAGATATTAGGGTAACACAGCATAATATGCTTGTAGAACAGCTAATACTTCCAATGCTTTATTTAACCATATGTATAGATGTAACCATAGCATCAAGTGGGATAGTTCTAAAGCGCTTGTTAAAAACAGATATATAATAGAAAGAAATATTCTAGACTGTGCATTTATTCATTTTAAAAACAATTTCAATAACAGTGCAGGGGACGTATAAAATTGACGATATCATGTTAAAATTTCTTTTGCCGCTCATTAACCCTTGTTAAGTATGTGCTAATTGTTTTGTTTTCCTGTACGTTGTATATATTTATGGGCATCTCGCCTTTTATCTTCATTCCCTGACGAGGTGTAGCTTTGAATACACGAAAGAACTTGGAATCGTTTTTTCTTTTTCCTTGTGGGTTTGCAGCATATACAGGGTGGGCGGAAAGTAGCTCCCTATTTTGGATTGGTAAAAAAATACGTATATTATCCATTTATTTCAGAAGAAATAATATGAAAAGGTAGGCGGCATACATGGTAGGTTTTCTCTAAAATTCAATGTGGGCTCCAACTCTTTCCACCAGCTTCTGGAGCCGCCCAGGAATGGCGTCCACTGACTTTAGCAGGAACTCCGGCGGGATGGAGGACATGACTTCCCGAATTCGGTCCTCCAGTTCTTCCAATGTCCTCGGTTTGGTGCGGTAGACTTCTTCCTTTACCCATCCCCAAAGAAAGAAGTCGCACGGTGTCAAGTCGGGGCTCCTGGCTGGCGATTGATGTGGACCACGACGACCCATCCAACGCCCAGGGAAGTGGGCATCCAGCCCTTCTGCGCAACACCATGAATGCTGAGCGGTACCTTGCTATGTGCGAAACGAGGTCTGGCCGGTTGTCAGCACATGGGAGAACATCGACGATCTGATATTTATGCAAGATGGCGCCCCTCCGCACTTCGCTCTTGTTGTCCGTGAGTGGCTGGATGCCCACTTCCCTGGGCGTTGGATGGGTCGTCGTGGTCCACATCAATGGCCAGCCAGGAGCCCCGACTTGACACCGTGCGACTTCTTTCTTTGGGGGTGGGTAAAGGAAGAAGTCTACCGCACCAAACCGAGGACATTGGAAGAACTGGAGGACCGAATTCGGGAAGTCATGTCCTCCATCCCGCCGGAGTTCCTGCTAAAGTCAGTGGACGCCATTCCTGGGCGGCTCCAGAAGCTGGTGGAAAGAGTTGGAGCCCACATTGAATTTTAAAGAAAACCTACCATGTATGCCTACCTTTTCATATTATTTCTTCTGAAATAAATGGATAATATACGTATTTTTTTACCAATCCAAAATAGGGAGCTACTTTCCGCCCACCCTGTATATATAGTGGTCAAAAAAAGAAACGCAATTAGCTTGCATATGGTGTAAAATTTAAGTTGTTAGTGGTATTATCACAGTTTCAAGATTATGGTTAAATGTTTGTTCAAATCTTTTAAAGCCACTTAGTGCATGTTTTTAAACCTGACTAATCCCGGCTAAGACGCCATTTTGTTACAAACAATAAACAGAGATTAAATTGAATGTATTCTTTATGAAGGCATGCATTTTTCTTTGACTTCACAGAATACACACTGCCCGTTGAGAAAACCAAACTTTTTCCCGCGATTGAGGCATGCCACGACTCTCAGAGGTCAACAGAGGTCGTGCCTTGGGCATGTTGGATGCAGGCATGTCTGCTGTCCAAGTTGCACAACGAATGCATGTGCATCCCAGCACAATCTCTAGGCTTGTTAGACGGTACAATGCCACAGGAAGTGTTCAGGATCTGCCAAGACGTGGGCGACCTCGTGTGACGACCCAACGCCAGGATCGCTACATTGTACTGCAGCACCTGCGTCATCGGCAGCGGAATGCTCGTCAGACAGCCAGAGAGACACCTGGTATCCACAACAACAGAATTAGTGACCAGACCGTCAGAAACCGACTCCGTAATGCAGGACTCCGATCCCGCAGGCCTTACAGAGGTCCTTTTCTCACTGATGCAAGAAGGCAACGACGCCTGCAATGGGCCTATCAGCACCGTGACCTATCGTGGGCCTATCAGCTCTGACTGCCCAGCACTACAGGGATGAGATTCTTCACCCACATGTTTTTCCATTCATGAGGCAACATCCAGAATTGGTGCTCCTGCAACAGGACAATGCCAGACCTCATGCAGCCAGGATAGTGCAGGCGTACCTGCAGGGACAACAGGTGCAGACCTTACCATGGCCAGCCTTCAGCCCAGACATGTCACCGATAGAGCACGCATGGGATGAACTTGAACGGCGAGTTCGCAGATGTCAGCATCAGCCGCAGAACATCAGGGAACTGACCAATGCAATTATTGAAGAGTGGAGGGCCATCCCTGTTGCTTTCCTGCAGAGACTGTTGAGGTCGATGAGGGCCAGACTCCAAGCCTGCATTGTGGCTAGGGGTGGCCATACGCGTTATTGACTGTTTGTTATGTTAAAGAATCATTTACTATATACTGAGTCCTCATGTTTATTAATAAATCTCAAAAATTGCTTTTCTTTTTTTGACCAGTATATATATATATACGCGTGGCAGAGAATGCAAGAGAATAAAGTACCCATTCATCAGGCCTAGAGGAAAGGCCCCGCAACATTGTCTGTGTATGAAGAGAGACCAACGCACGGAGCTGCTACGAGGTTGCGAGATGTGTATACAGTATATATATATATATATATATGTTACTTCATGTAAGTTCGAACGTTCAGGGTCGACCTGCGGACGACCCCTCCGCAGCAGCCCGCCTTATTTATGTATATATTACACACATACACCAAAGAAAGAAAGAACTTAGCAAAGCAAAGAAAATAGAAATAGTAATACTTTATTAATGAAATTTTCGCATAGAGTAACCCATTCTTCACAAGCCGTCAGCGGCGGCTTTTCGGAGGAGGCATTGGAGGCCGGGCCTAGTCTGTTTTTATGACTATAAACTATGAAAGAAGTAAGATCAAGGAAAGATGAGGAGCAAAGGAAACGCCATGAGTGTTAAGAGAAGATTGAGGATTGAGGAAGGATTGAGTGTGTGTTGTTGAAGGTATATAGATAGACATGTGGAAGCTTGTGACGAGTAGATAGATAAAGGTACTGAGTTTTTGAGGCAATAAAGGTCACAAGGTTTTCTCTGCCCCCAACCAGAGATAGCAGAAAGATCAGAGGTCAGGTGCTCCATAGCCGTACTACGCGAATCATGGAGTGAGTGTTGAGAGGGACGCTTTGGGATGCGGGTGGGGAAGTGGAGTAGAATCATTGGCATAAGATTGAATAGGACAGTAAGTACAAATTAAAAGATCATTAATAAATAAAAGGAAAAGAATGGGTGACAGGACAGAACTCTGAGGAACACTACTGTTAATAGATTCAAAAGAAGAACAGTGGCCATCTACAACCGCAGCTATAACTCGGCCAGAAGGAAATTAGAGATGCAGGAACAGATAGAAGGATAGAATCCGAAGGAGGGCAGTTTAGAAATTAAAGATCAGTGCCTGGTTCTATCAAAAGCTTTTGATATGTCTAGTGCAATAGCAAAAGTTTCTCCAAAACACCAAAAGGAGGATGACCAAGAGTTAGAGAGATATGCAAGAAGATCGCCAGTAGAGCATCCCTTCCGAAACCCATACTGACGATCTGAAAGAAGACTGTGAGAAGAAAGATGTTTAAGAATCTTCCTAGTAAGGATAGATTCAAAAACTTTAGAAAGGCAAGTAATCAACGCAGTTGGACGATAACTGGAGGATTGAGAGCGCTCACCTTTCTTTGGGAGAGGCTGAATAAAAGCGAACTTCCAACAGGAAGGAAAAGTAGCAGATGAGTGGCAAAGACGAAAGTTTTCCTAGGCACGGCGTCAGCATAGAAGTACAGTTCTTAAGAACAACAGGAGGAACACCATCAGGACCATACGCCTGCCCGATCTGAGTTGAGCCCAGAGAGGGCAAAAAAACATCTTCAGTAGAGATTCTAATTTCAGCCATAATAAAGTCAGAGTGGGTGTAGATGGAGGATAATAATTATTGGTTTTGTTTAACATCCTTCGCAACATCTAAGGTCATATGACGGAGGGGACATGCAGCTTTACGTGGGATCCGAACCACGGGTCGCTACATAGTCTGGACGCAGCGGACGGTCTCCCATCCAACTACTACACAGACCCAATGTCGCTTAACTTCGCTGATCAACGGGAAGCGGTGTTACGACAACATTGGCTACGACGTAGCCCTGGAGATGGAGGAGCACCACCTTAATCGTTCAAGGTTGAATTACAAGCGAAAGTTTGAGCAAGAGTCCAGCTTTCACAGGAGAAGAGACGGCAACTGGCCGTTGGAATGAAAACGAGGAGGGAAAGAAGAGGAAGTAAAGACGCTGAAGATTTTCTTAGCTAGATGACCGAAACAGCGAAAAGAATTAGAATTGGATAGATTTTTACATTTTTGTCGGCTGAAGGAATTTTTGGCGAGTTGAAGAACAGATTTTGCATAATTCCGGCCAGCAATATAAGCTGAGTGAGAATCACGAGTTGGATGGCGATGACACCTTCTGAAGGCCTCCTCTCTGTTGCGGATGGCATTAGAATAAGTAAAGTTAAACCAAGAATTTTTTTGCATTAGTAGTTGAGAAAGAATATGGATGTATGCCTCCATGCCCAAGAGAATCACCTCTCTGATGGCCTCAGCACACCCAGAAGGGCCCCGGCCCCGGATTCAGTAATCATACCATGGTAAATCACAGAAGTACTACCTAAGAGCAACCCAATCAGTGTCACTGGGGGGATCTAAAAGTCGTATTGGAGCGATAGGAGAAGAAACAGATATAAGATTGTGATCGGAGGCGCCCATCGGAGAGAAAAGTTTTACAGAGTAAGAAGAAGGATGAGAGGTAAGAAATAAATCCAGAATGTTGAGCCTATCTCGAATGCGACGGAGGATACGAGTAGGGTACTGTACAATCTACTCGAGGTCATTTAGGATAAAAAAGTTGGAAGCTAGTTCACTAGGGATGTCATTGAAATGGGAGGAAAGCCAAAGGTGGTGGTGAACATATATATATATATACACGAAATTTGAAACACAACATAAGATAGCAGTAATCAGAGGAAAAAGAATAACTGTGCAGATAATGAGAACCTTTAAACGAAGGGATAGGAATATAACGACTACTCTTTTGAAAACCCCGATCATATTTAAGTTGGGATACTGTTTGATCCTAATATGACCATATAAAAAATAAGACATTAGATAGCTAGAAGTGGTTCAGAGAAGCTTCACAGCCAAGACCAATGGGTGCAAAGAACTAAATTACTGGTAAAGGAATTATACCTATATTCACTGGAAAGAAGAAGAGAGAGATACATTATTATTTACACTTGGAAAATAATGAAGGAACTAGCCCCTAATCTTACTCTGAACCCTATAACCCACCAAACAACAGTGGAAAGTAGAGAAGGAAGACTGTGCGTATCTCAAATTAAAGGCTAGTCAGGGAACATCCCCAATCATGAAGGAAAATAGTCTTTTGGTGAGAGGACCAACACTCTTTAACCAGATGGCCAAGGAGCTAAGGAACACGAAGGGTGTTGCGACAGAATTCGTTCAGAACGGATTTAGACAAGAAGGGTAGAGTGCTAACACTTTGGTAGTTTTCCCTTATAAATTTGTATGCTCCTCTTACAATTTTTATTTTTATATTTTTTTATTTTTTTGTGACCTATATATAATTCAGGCATTATCTATAAAATTGGTTGTAAACAATCCATTTGATCCTGTTGTTTTGAATTCGTTCAGAAAGGATTTAGACAAGAAGGGCAAAGTGCTAAAATTGGTAGTTTCTCCTTACAAATTTGTATGCTCCTCGCACAAATTTATTGCTATATTTATTATATACGTGTACATATATATATATATATTGTGACCTATATTTAGTCTCGAACTCTTTATTTACTTCATTGTTCCTGAGGATGTCATTAGACGAAAGCGCTTGAGCACCATTCTGTGTTTTGTTTCCTTCGTGGTTTTTTTCATCATATAGAAATATATATATATATATATATATAAAAATATATATATATATATATATATACACAGGGTGTTTGAAAACTTTCTGTACAAATTGTAATGGGGGACAGGCAACACCAAGACAAACCCTTTTCGTTTATAAGTGTATGTCCGCTGACGTCACCATTCGGCGCGAGAGGGCGCCGCTGCAATTGGCTAAAAGGTGAAATGGGCTAGACTCGCGCTTGCCGCGGGCATTCTTAAATCGGACGTAGTACGCGTAACATGGAGCGCTTCACGACTGCTGAGATGGCTGACATGCATATGGTGTATGGGGCTGCCAATGGAAACGGAAGAGCTGCTGTGAGGTTGTACCGACAGCGCTTCCCAAACAGACGTGTGCCAAACCACCAAACGTTTGCGCATTTGCATCGGCGACTGCGAGAAACTGGAACATTCCATGCAAACATGCATGACACTGGTCGGGAGAGAAACGTGTGCACTCCTGACATGGAAGAAGAAATCCTACGGCGATTTGAGGACAATCAAAGCGCAAGCAAGCGAGGTGTTGCACGTATCCTCGGTGTGAACCACGACCTGGTCTGGAGAGTGTTGCACGAGCAGCAACTTGCCATGGACGATACCCGCCCAAACATTGACGGCGAACCGTTCTTGATGAGCATGCACCCGTGTAGCATGTGGATTTGCGTGCGCCCACACGTGAGAATTGTGCATGTTAAACACACCCTCACGTGTGAAACAGGCCTCATCTGAGAACAGCACATAAGCGGGAAAATTAGGCTGCACCGCTGTCTGCTGCAGAAACCAGCGTGCGAATTCCACACGAAGAGGGTAATCCCGAGGTTGTAATGCCTGGACTCTCTGACGATGAAACGGATGTAACTGTTGCTCATGCAACACTCTCCAGACCAGGTCGTGGTTGACACCGAGGATACGTGCAACACCTCGCGTGCTTGCGCTTGGATTGTCCTCAAATCGCCGTAGGATTTCTTCTTCCATGTCAGGAGTGCGCACGTTTCTCTCCCGACCAGTGTCATGCATGTTTGCATGGAATGTTCCAGTTTCTCGCAGTCGCCGATGCAAATGCGCAAACGTTTGGTGGTTTGGCACACGTCTGTTTGGGAAGCGCTGTCGGTACAACCTCACAGCAGCTCTTCCGTTTCCATTGGCAGCCCCATACACCATATGCATGTCAGCCATCTCAGCAGTCGTGAAGCGCTCCATGTTACGCGTACTACGTCCGATTTAAGAATGCCCGCGGCAAGCGCGAGTCTAGCCCACTTCACCTTTTAGCCAATTGCAGCGGCGCCCTCTCGCGCCGAATGGTGACGTCAGCGGACATACACTTATAGACGAAAAGGGTTTGTCTTGGTGTTGCCTATCCCCCATTACAATTTGTACAGAAAGTTTTCAAACACCCTGTATATATATATATATATATACAGGGTGTTTCATAACATGTGGGACGCACTGTCAGGATGGATTCAGGACCTAAAAAAATGAAAAAAGTTTATATAAACATATGCCCGAAATCGCTTTGCCTCCGAGTTACAGCCTGTTATGTGTTCCAGCATGTATCCGCCTTACCTCTAAGGGAAGTGCTCAAAATGACCACCTTGCGCTTGAATACACGCCTGAACACGCCTCGTCGTAGACTCTCTGACGCGTTCAAATATTCCAGGTATTGCTCGGATTTTCTGACAGCTTTGTTCTATACGTTGGCGAAGCATTTCAACGTTGTCAATGGGTGTCACGTAAACGATGGATTTCAGATGACCCCACAGGTAAAAATCGAGTGGATTCAGGTCCGGTGAGCTAGCAGGCCACGCAATGGGTCCTCCACGGCCTATCGATTTATCAGGGAAATGGTCCTCCAAATAGTCTCTGGCTACTCGACTAAAATGAAGCGGAGCGCCTCATGCATAAACCACATACGACGTCGGACACCAAGAGGAACTTCATCTAGTAATTCGCTTAAATCATTCCTTAAAAAATTGGAATATGATTCTACTGTTAATCTTCCATGCAAAACAAAAGGACCGATTAAGTTGTCGGCAATAAGTTCTGCCCATACATTGATACTAAATTGTTGTTGGTGCCATAAATGGATGAAGCATGCGGATTCTCTTCGCCCCACTGATGAGTATTGTGAAAATTGATCACGCCATTTCTTGTGAAGGCAGCCTCATCAGAAAACAACACAGACGATAGAAAAAGAGGATCGCGAGCACACTGTTCAAAGGAACCAAGTACAAAAAGCCTCTCGTGGTGGGAAATCAGCTTCAGTAAGACCTTCTTCTCTCTGAATGTGACATGGGCAAAGCTGTTGTTCCCGTAAAATTCTCCACATAGTTGTGGATCTTACACCCTCTGCTGCTGCTATCCTTCGGGTGCTGACACCAGGATGTTCCTCCACGCGATTCAGGACCCACTCCTCCAACTCAACAGTTTTGGTGCTGATTGATCTCCCACCATCTGAAACTCGCTTCTTGAATGATCCTGTATCACCAAGTTTATCTGGCAGTTTATCTAATCTGGCAGACGGCGATTCGGAAACCTTTCCGCGTACAGACGTCTTGCTGCGTCCGCATTACACTCGACAAGTCCATACATGAGATGCATGTCTGCCATTTTTATGTTTGAATAAGCCTCCATTCTCACTTCAAATGCATACTATCACTGAATAGTACAAAAACTTTTAAGGTTTTTTTCAGTGGACTGCACTTATTTACGGCAAGAAGTTACGAATAAGAACAGTGAAACACCGCAATGCACCTCTGACTGACTGATGGCTCCACACTCAACGATAGTGAAACATTACAATCGGCAAGTACATACATGAAATAAGTCTCGTACACACTCACAAACATTGTCGGCAAGCAGTGTTTGTAAACAGTTTGCGGAAAGAATTGCTGGAACCCAAAACGCGGTGTATCTCAGAAACAAAGCGATTTCGGGCATATGTTTATATGAACATTTTTTATTGTTTTCAGGTCCTCAATCCATCCTGAAAGTGCGTCCCACATGTTATAAAACACCCTGTATCATATATATACCTTACCTTAACTTACAAAGGTTTCGCGTGCTGATCTCTCATTTCGCGAAGGTCAAGCTTGTCGCCTCTCTCGAATTGGCCCGGTGAAGTAGTGAGTTTGATTTTTGCGCTCTCCACCTCACATACCCAGGTACGCCCGGCTCATCCGGGATTGTTCTGATCCAGGCGTCTAGTCTTCTTTTGAAGATTTCCAATGCAACTGCCTTTGTGTTTCTTAGGTCTTTGGGCAACTGATTAAACAGTTTTGGTCCTCTCACTACAAAACTATTTTCGGTACTTGTGGGTTATCTGTCGCCACTTTTTAATTTAATTTTCCAACTTTTTCACAATACAGATGTGTGTTATCATGTTGCCATTTTACAAAAATATACTATTTTTTTCTTAATTATTTTTATTTCTCAAAATAACAAACATTAATCATATTATTCGGGTGGCATGAACGCGGCGATGGCCTCCAGATGCCGTCGAATGGGTCGACACTAGCGGGTAGCTTGCTCCTCCACATGAACTCGGCCAGGTAGGTCTTAAGATGGTGTCGGGCCGTTCCTCGGTGACGCTTGTTCCTCCACTTTGCTGATCCCCACAAGCGTTCGAGATTTTGAGTGTGGACTCCGGTATCTGCATCAACGAAATTGTATCGATGATTAACCTGAAATGTTGGAAGCCAGCCTCCTGGAGGTCGGTGGTCTTATATCCTCGCCAGCTGTCGGAGTAGATAATGGAACCTTCGGCGATGTTTTCCACAATGGCAGCAAGAGAGTTGCATCAGAGCGGTTGGGAACTTGAACGATGAAGCAGTCGTTTGTTTCACGGCAAATTCCTCCGAACATCCATTGTTGTGGTAAAATGCGTCCGGCATTGTTTTTACGCCTCGTGAACAGGCTCTCATCGATCTCAACCACTATTCCTTCGCCGCCGATCTTGGTTTGCTCTAGGTTGGCTAACCT